>APFE031724858.1:60907-155245 GCA_000404065.3 Pinus taeda
GGGGGGGGGGGGGAGGTTAACCTCATCATTCCCCAGAGCACGTGTCAGCTCGCCATTTGGGAGATTGTGTACTCAGGCATAGCACGGACTTAACGGTATTATCTCTTTCTATTTTTTGTTTTTTCTGCATGAGTTGTTGTTCAAAGCGATTTCCACTGCATACGTCGTAGCATTAGAGTTTGAACGAGTGTTACACCATCAGCTTCTCTGCGTTTCAACAAACAGCTATCGTTCCTTTGAGAATTTGCAGTGAAACTATGGGAGGAAGGTCAGTTGGCAGAGAACCGCAAGTGCTAACTGTTTCGGCTGCAGCCCAGGAAATCCTGGCAAGAGCAGGATGGCTGACCTATCTCAACCGCCTAAAGGAGTCCAATGAAACAATAGTGATTGATTTTTTACATAATTTGCAAGAGGACTACTCCATAGTAAGAGGAAAATGTATAGCAATCACTGATAACATAATCGTATAAGTCTCGAGATTGCTAGCCACTAGACCAATATGGACGTTAAGAAGGAAAGGCTGCAGGAGATTTTAGAAATCTTTCAAGACGAGGGACAGAGCCTGACAATTCGAGGAAAGGGGGTCCTGCCAGCAACACTAGGAGAGCCGTGGGTAGAATTAGCAAAGACCATCCAAAGCTATATCACCTGTGAAGGCAGAAAAGACATGGTAAGACCACGACATCTTAAACTCTTAGCTGTTCTAAAACAAAAATGCTCTGTAAATTTACCTGCATTGTTGAATTCATTACTTTATGACGTTGCACGAAGCATGAAAAGAGCACAGCACGTAGAGTCAGTCATCAGCCACCACGGATTAATTCGGTTGATATTCAACCATAGTCTCACCCAGCAGTAGAGCAGCTGGGAAGAACTAATTACCACCGTCAATGGAGAGTTGACCACACCCAAACGTCCAAAAAAAATGAGAACAAGTCACTAGCACACTCCAACATCCAGAAAAACGGAAGCAGGTCACTTGCACACCGGAGCAACATGGAAAACATAAGAAATCTGAAAAACGAAAACATGTTACCACCACACCCGAGCTACCAGAAAAATGCAGGAAATCGGCCTGGCTAGCATGGCTACGAGGGGGGTTGGAGAAGCCCCAGGAAGGCACTAGCCAAACAGTAGAAATCAAAGATGAGAAATCCCCAAGGGAGGACAAGGAAACAGAAGTACAGGATGAGGAAGCAGAGCAGTCTGCAAAGGTAGAAGCAGAAGAAGAAGAATAAGAAGAGGCAGAACAATCTGCAGAAGAAGAAGAAGAAGAGGAGGCAGAGCAATCTGCAGAAGGAGAAGAAGAAAAAGATGAGCAATCTGAAGAGGAAGGAGATGAGGGAAAAGAAGCCGAGCAGTCTGAGCAGGAGGAAGGAATGGAACAGTAGGAAGGTAGCCCATTACAAGACCCATTAGGGGAAGATGAATTGGCCAAAGTTTTGGCCAATATGGGTGAATATGGCCAACCTCCGAGTCCATCAGACCTCCATGCCAAAGAGAAACCCTAGGAGAAAGATGCACTTGAGGAATCACATGCAGAAGAGGCAAAAGTAGAAAATCTATCCATTCATGATGAGAAGATGTCAGAAAATGCTGAGCAGGAACAACCGTTCCTAATCAGAAGGCACTAGAAGAAAATCCAGAGAAAATAAGGGCAGAAGAAGAATTAGCCCAAGAAATAACAGAGCCAATTAAGGTTCTTGCCCCGGAACAGCCACCCCAGGAAGAAAATCAGGAAGCTAGCTGCAGTCTAGACCACAGTAAACAACTTGTTGTTCCTTCTGAAGAAATGGTGGAAATAAAGGAACTACGAAAGGAACAACAGAGATTATTGAACATAATAGTCCAGCTTCACCAACAAATTAGGATTCTAAAGGTGAGGTAAATGGTAAAAGGGATGTCAAGAAGAAAATGTCCGACCACACCAGCAAAATCCCTTAAGGGCAAGAGGCAGAGGACCAGAATCCATCCTACTGCTCAAAACCCTGACAAAAGCCAAGTTGTTGTTCCAAATGAAGCTGAAAAGCAGACTGTTGTTCCAATTGAAAAGGAACAACAATGGGCTGATGTTCGTGTTAAAATAGAAAATGATGATAAGATAGTTCAGACAGAGGCACCACCTTCGGGAGTAATAAGGGTTCTGAACTCAAAGTAGCGCAATAAGAAAGTTCAGGTAAAGCTCCCGACCTCCATGGCTACATGGAAAAAGGATCTGAAAACAGTAACCCTTCAGAAAGGTTTGAAGCAAGCCCAGCAAGAAGCAGAAAAGCTTAGGGAGCAAACGATCCCCCGAGAAAAATATGAAGAACTACAGTAGCAGCTAAGGAATGTCAACTTATCTGAAAGCCAGGCCTTCGAAGGATGGCGGAAGGAACAAGAGAAAGTTGCAAAGGTGACTCATAGATTAGATGTAGTTATCAAACAGATGGATACCTTGTGTTCTCTATACAATGACGTCCTAGCATGTAGAGCCCCTGCTAAGAACTATGCCCTATTTTTAACGGAAAGGTATTTACAATTGAAAATAAAGGTTGTTAAAGCAGGTGCTCCCATGCAAATTAACATAATAGATGATTTCATAAACTGCTGTAAACACTACGGGGTAAAAGTGCAGAGATTATTGTGTGAATTTTACTTGCATAACCTTGTACTAGAACAAGAGACCGAACTAAACCCCGTCCCTTTTGTTGGGGACATTCAATTGCAAGCATTTATCTCATTTGCAGTCAATCAAATTAAATGGCTGCCTATAACGCTTTTCAAAGACAAGAAAACGGATTAGATCTATGGGTAAGAGCTGAGCCTAGGGACCCAGCACAGTTATGGAGGAGACATAGAAATCTCATGAAGGCTCCAGGAGTGATTGAAGCATTAGGACCCATGCATGAGGCAATCATTCAGCAGGGACTTGAATACTTTTCCTCTATCAAAGACCCTTCCATTGATGCAACTAAATTTTGATATCGAATATCTAATCCGAATATCCAGCTCAGAGAACCATTTAAGTGTGAGAATTTTAAACTTGCTGCCAACCGTTTTCCCCTCTATGGAGAAATTGTTTTGAAGGCAGGGCCATCCTGGTTAGGATATAGGTTCCAGATTCCAATCATTTGGCATCCTGCACCCAGATACCAAGCGTTGTATGAGATTCCTGAGGGTCAAACAGGCCATTTCTTTGATCATTTAGTTTCGCATCACGGCTGTAGACCCTCACATGAGATTCCATCTCCAGCCTACTCACTCACTACCTTGCATGTCAACTACAATGTTTTCATGAGGCCATGAAAAAGGGTAATCCGGGGGGTGTGTGGAGTATCAAATAAGGTATGTTTTGATGGTTATTTCAATATCTTTTCATTAGGACTTATAATCCTTTTTTCATTATGAACTTAGAAAATAATAAAAAATTATAATGAAACATGTGATTTTAATATAGAACGCTGAAAATTGTCGTTTCCATGTACAGGAGGGAGGAAAAACGAAAAGTGGCTATCCTGAAGGAAAAGACAAATATGAATTAACTGTTGTCCCTTCGATGGGAGACCACATGCAAACCAGATCAAAACGGACCAACCAAGGAAAGGAAGCGGAGATACCAGCTCGACGCAGAAAAGAGAAGAAGTAACTCAGGATTAACGATTCTGCGAATCCCTCAGGATCCTTGATCCTGAGGGATCGCTATTTTATCTATTTCTGCATCTAGATATCTCCGTCATCATCCTTATATAAGGGATAGCATTGTTAGCTAAAGAGGATTATGCTTTTATGTAATTTCTTTTAAAAAGATCAAGACTATGATCATTACATCTTGTTAAGACTTGCGTCACTGTAATTTTACTTCATGCATTAATACAGACTTGGTTACTCTTTTATCTTTGAGCCTGGATCAACCTTAAGCGGTGTACCCTTGGAGGCTAAGGGCCTAGCCGTGGAGGACACTTGCTCTTGTACCATTATGCGTGGTTTCTGTGTGGTTTGCTTATCGACGTGATCTGGTAATCTCTCGTGTTTTATAAAGTTTATGTCACATGCTCTGTTGTGTTTAACCCATTTAATGTTCCTACAAACAAAAGTGTTGTATTGACGCTGCATCATGTTACTATTCCTTTAAGTGTTGGTATAATACGGTTAATTTATACAGGATACTGTTGTTCCATTACAGATTTTTTGTGTTATGCGATTGTGCCTTAGCATTACCGAATTTATCTTGGAAGTTCTGATTTTATATGATTATTAAATCCTTGAATATTATTGTTTTCATCTTGAGATGCAATCGTATGCTTTTACTTAGAGCGATAACGGAATCAGACTAAGCACGTCGTGTTTATATGGTTTTCAATGTTGTTCCATCTTGGATCTGTAGGCAATGTTGTTCCATCTTGGATCTGTAGGCAATGTTGTTCCATAGTGTGTGTACATCTTTAAGAATGAAGGATTGACGTTTGGATTGGTGTGATTGAATAGATTCACAGCTTGTTGAACTTAGTTAATGCTCGATTCCTTAAGTGCTATTTCATTTCCGAATTGTTGTTCCATTTCCTTAAGTGCTGTTCAATTTTCAAATTGTTGTTTCATTTCCGAATTGTTGTTCCATTTCTGAATTGTTGTTTCATTTCTGAATTGTTGTTCCATTTCTGAATTGCTGTTCCATTTCGAATTGTTGTTCCATTTCGAATTGCTGTTCCATTTCGAATTGCTGTTCCATTTTCAATTGTTGTTCAATTTTAAGGTTGTTGTTCTATTTCATTGTTGTTTTCTTTACCTGTCATTTCATTTCTTATTTGTTAAGGATGATCTCAGGATGTAGTGAGCATCGGCATCTGCTACCTGGCTCCCAGACCCCCGATCTGTTCTCCATTTTCTTTTCCATCAGTTTCTAAAGGGATGGGTTATTGCTACCGAACCCTTGATTGATGCATTGCTTCATATCCGAGTGTGTGAATTAGCCTTTTGAAGTAGTTAAGTTGTAGACACGCATTAATTTACTTTTGTAGTTTCAAAACAGATATACTACGAGCATTACTCTAACAAATGCTAAGCCTCAGACTAAGACACTCTTTGAAATAACAAAACGTTCCTGGATTGACATATTAATGTGAGGTAACTAGAGGTGAAAGAGACCATTTTTATAGCTCCACATTTAGCACATTAGATTCTTTCATCAGTCATTCAACCTGCTCAACCACTTCACCAAATTGATTAGAAATACATATATATGGACAAAAAATGAACTAAAACTAACATTTTACTTGAAGTACGTTGTAAATATAAAAAGTAGTTTTACCTTTCACTTTCATCATTTCATTTCAAATTTGGGATTTTGGAGCTCTGGAGCAGTTTGCCCCCTCAAATTTCACCAGTTAATTTTGGGAGATCCTATGGACCATTTTCCACCACATCAGGATCAGGTAGGAGCTATCCCTGAGCTCTTCATTTTCATTCCATCTTTTCTTGATTTTGAGCTAGTTTTCCAGTTTTCTGGGCCCCTGGGGTTTGAAGATTTAGTTCCCTAATCATCGCACCTATCTTATATCGAAAGGTGCTATGCATACTAAGCTGTACACTAGCCAATCAGTATGCATCTCACCTTTCCCAAAGGCAAGGTGCGATGGGTGGAGAAAGGCAACTTCACACAGTGTTTTTCCATCAAATGTTTCCTTGTTTTTGCTCAAATTTGGATCCTAACTCATGTTTTGTCTGCATTTCAGATATTTTCTGGATCAAGACGGTTGTCACATGGCATGAACGAGAACATGAAGAGGAAGATATGATTGCTTTACATGACCATGGTACAGTGGACACATTAAGAAATTATGGTTTGCTGAAGTTCTTCTGCATATCCAGCATGAGACAACAAGTCAACCTGTTGCAGTATTTTCTCGATGCTTGGGATCCCATTGACCAGGTATTCTAGATCAGAGGTATTCCTCTTACGGTCGAGGATATTTACTTTCTGACGGGATTGTCGAGGCGTGGTTCCCCTCTTTCACTATAAGGATTTTCTCGTGGGGGCGAATCTGTGAAAGATTACATTTGTCAGTTCTATAGGGATGGATCTCAGCCTAGTAGAGATGGTAAGATTAACATTTGGGACGTCACTGATTGAACTTTGAGGACCATTTTATTTACCTTTTCTAAATTGGCTAGCAGTGCGGCCTTACATTTGGCAAATAGAACTTACATGCAGTATGCCCTGGAATGTCTGGAACCGAAGGTGTTCAATTGGTGTGAGGCGATACTTCCTGTCATAAAAGAACAACTTTCCAAAGTAAAGAATGGAAGAACCAAGAATTTTCGCTATGGATCCAGATTGACTGCGTTTTCTTTGGAGAGGATTCCACTGATGTAGCCTCAAAACATTTCACTAGGATTGCTAGCACCGAGGGAGCCATAGATGTAGAGATGCGTGGATCTTATGGCTAGACATGCCGGCTAGTCACAAATCTCTGTCTTTGATGCCTTTTTCGAGTGGTTAAACTGATAGGAGATGGTATTTGTAGAGTATCCATATTTCGGAACGGATTTCCGAGGCGACCCAAATTGGGCGTTACCAATTGATGAGCAGTGGAGTGCTATAGGTAAACTGATTCGACCACATCTTTGTTTTCTAGTTTTATAATGTTTTTGTGTTTTTGATGTTACCAAGACTAATCAAACTTATATGTGTGTGCAGATATTGGACCGGTGGCATGCCCACGGGTGGCAAATGATTCTCCAGCAGGAGAGGCTGTAGGGAGGACCTTTCTTCGGTATCTAGACATACCAGAGACCCTGGTGGTGTTGCAGGATCAGATCGAGGGCCTCACTCTCAGTATTCAGGATGTTAGGACCGATGAGTTACCTTTGATGTTACATCGCCATACTACTGGTGTACTGAGTCATTGGACTAGGCTCCTACACATGATAACATAGACGGTGACATGTTATCACCAGCATCACTAGTCTAGGATTTTTTTTCTACATTCATTTTGAGTTTCTCAGCCAGATGACCGATTTTGTCTTGGACACAAAACATTTTGTAAAAACTTAAACAACAATCTACTTTTGATTTTTGGAGTTTTATTTTGGTTAAGTGATGAAATCCTAATGCAAATGTTGATGTGAAATTTTTTCTTTACAGATGCTGCAAATGTCTATTTAACACATAGTTTTGTAATGAATCAGTCAATGTGTTTAAGTTTATGGAAATGTGTTGATATTGAATGAAATCAAAATGTATTTCCAAAATCCTAACTCTTAGGAACATGTGATAAATAGCTGGGTTTCGAACGGAATAAATGCCACTAAGTTGTAGAATGATGAGTTGTGAATCTATCCTGACAATGAGTCAGTGTATGCCATGTGAAATGGTATTAGAGAGAAGCTCAATCAACACGCTATACTCAATGATGTTATTCATCGATCGATTAATACATATCCCCCTGAAACTCACTAACTCACAACTTGGAGTGAAAATGGCCTAGGCAGCAGAAGATAGGTTCTGCGTACTATGACTAGCTCCATCAGTATACCCAACGAATGGTTCCAAAAAGTATGAAATTTGCAATAAATGTGAAGTGGATTACCTAACCAAAATGACAACTCTAAAATAAAACACTAAAAAATGCAATAAACGCATATGTACAATGAGTTTACTACACTAAATCAAGCATAGTAACGTTTAAGATACAAATGGTTTCGGGGTTACGACAATGGTATCCCATCATAATCGACCAGATCATAGGCTCCTTTTGTTAATACTTGTTTAACAATGTATGGGCCTATCCATGATGGTTTGAATTTACCTGCTCCATCAGATTCCTAATCGTAAAGCAAGACCAGGTCACCTTCTAAGAAGACACGAGTGTTAGCCTCCTGCTGCAGCAGGTTACTCATATTTCATGATTGACATTTTATAGACCAAATATGTCATACTTTGCATGCTGCAACACTCCATATTTGCTAAACAATCACCAAGAAAAGAAGGCAACTCAGAGTTCATCCTACTGCTTTCCAAATTTTGAGAAGTTATTCCAGTTTTGTACAATTTTCAGCTAAAGGGAGGACCAAACAGCTTAATCTTGGTCTCCCTAAATTTCAATTTCCTATTTTTAGAATATAGAGAATGAAAATCTGTCCAAACAGCTTAATCTTGGAAAATTCTTAGATAGGTAGAGAATCAAAGGATCCCAACTGTCTAATCTGGGCCCTTGGAAGGAAAAAGGGTAGACTGTAGATAGGAAAGTATAAAAAGAAGAAATTGAAATGATGGGTCTGCAAGTCTAAGTGCACCCAAACCAAAAAAAGAAAAAATGTTAGGTAAGTAGGCTGGGTAGGTAGTTTTGAGGTTGCAGAATTTTGATTGCTGATCAGTTCCATGTTTTCAAGGTGTCATTTCTACTCAGGACACAATCGCCAGGCAGTTCTATGTGGAAAAACTCAAAAACAGGCATAACTAACTCCCTTTCTCCATCTCCCCCAAATCATTAACTAATTTCCCCAGAAGAGGTCAAGATCTGCTTGATACCTCTTAGTTTCACCATTTTCATGTCATTAGCTTGGGTGAAGATCTGCTTCACTCAAAGAAAATCCATACTCTCTCTATGAGGTTCTATCTCCCCTCTTCAAGCCTGAGATCTCTGAAACTTAGCGCTTTCTTGTCATCTCCATATTAACTACTGACATTATTATTTAATTCCTTATATTTTCCCTGTCCCCATACTAAAACTATGTAAATAATCCCCTTATGTAAATATCCCTCCCCCTGGTTGAAAAATAACTATAAGTACCCCCGGGAATTGCTCAATTTGTCTGAAACTTGGCAAGAGCCCTCATGCTACCCCTTCAAACCATCTTCTGAATGTAATAGACTCCTTCCAAAGTGTAAAAATTCCTTTTTTTGGTTATCGGACCCATTCTGAGGCCTCAAGTGCTCTTCTGACGCACATACTCACTCCTTCCGACCGCAATAGACCCTTGTCGATTCCCTTAACACTCTGCAGATCCTAGTAAGCCATCTCGCATCGCCATATCGCAATATTTTCACCACCTAGTCATGCCCCATCCTTTGTTGCCCGATGTGATATCGCGATATCGGCGATCGGCAGTCGCAAGCATCGCATTTCCAAATAAATGCCTTCTCGTTCCCTGCCGATGCGATATTGCGATCGCATCGGAAGAAATTCATCGCACCGCATTAAAGTATGAGCCACCCTGCCACGTCACCTGGCTGACGTCATCCACCGTACTGCTGACGTCAGCATCCAGAAAACCGAAAATTCGTGCAAGAGGAAAAATCGTGCTTCGGAGCTCCGGAACAAGAAACGGAGGCAGTTTTCGATGCGCGATTAGCACGAAGCGCTAATCATGCATCGCTACGAGAAATAGGCTGTTTTGGGGAATCTTTAGGGAATCTTTTGATTCCTTGGCCCGTTTTGCGCCGAAAAAGCCCGAAATTGCCCGATTTTTCCGAATTAAACCGATTCAAAGACAGGAAGAGACCAGAGACAGAGATTAAAGAGTATCAGATCAAATCTACAGGGAGAAAGCATGTCAAAGAATATCAGCAAGTGGCGGAGACCATCAATGTAGCGGCAAAGAGTATCAGTGAAGATCTTAACAGCAGCCCAAAGCAGGAGAAAATTAAATACCTTCCAGCAAAGTCAAAGAAAGAGGGTGAGGCCACTCAAAACTCTCAAATCATGGTTATTACACATTTAACTCGCACCATAACAGAACTACAAATCCCAAAGCACAGTTATTCCAGCAATACTGCATCGAGGCTCCAAGGGCCACATTGCACTCCTTTTGATTCAGCTACCTATGACACAATTTCAATAGATATTTACTTGCACTTAATTTTGGCACAAGTTTAGGTTTAGAAAGCTCTTTTTGCAGACCTGTTTTAGGTCAATTATAATAAATAAGTTTGAGATATTTGCACTATAAAAAAGAACCCTGAATATTGTTTTAGGGGGGGGGGGGGGTTTAGTTGGTTGGTTGATTAGTTGACAAGCTATCTCCAGCTGATTTTGCTCCGGGAGAGACTCGCACTGTAATGTCTGATAAGTTTCTATAATCAAAGACTGCTTATGAGCCTTGGAGAACGGATTGTTCATTGTGTTTACTGGTTAAAGACTGACTATGGAATTCTCGTGCTGTGCATACCTCAATAAGTGTTTCTTACCTCTATTTTTCATTCATGAATTACGCTCTTGAACAGCTGAAAGAAAGATTAGCTTAGAATTTGTTTAAATACACTCTATGCTCAATTTCTATTGTTTCTTTATGTTTTCTTCTGTTTAAGCATAAATATGAATTCCGCATGGCTCATGTTTTCCTTAAACCAAGACAGTTATCCAAGGATTCTTCATTGCCCCTAGATAGAGATCATTGCTCCCTCTGTTAAGTTAAATGAGAGATTCTTAAGTGCCTCTCATTCCTTACATATCATTCACCCTTTTAGTCTGAAATTTGTGTTATGAATAGCTATCCTGCTTCATTATTTCTCTTATGACCAGAAAGACGCACTGATAATCCTAACCTGCGACTCCATGCCCAATGGTGTGAAACTTATCACTTCATAAATTGCCTCTCTGCCTGGAAGCATTCCCTTCCATCCAAACACAAACAAAAACCCCTGAGCCAGAAGCTAGCCTAAAATCATCAACAAAATTGAATCATTAAGAGAGAGCCCTCTTTGATTGCAGGTGGGCTAGAACCTACAATCCAAAGATTGGTTTGTGGTTACCTCGGCCGTATCCCTACAGGAGCCTAGGGACAACGTGAGTGATAACACATAGCACGCTACCTATCCTTCTTGCATTAGAATCCCACCAAGTCCTCTCTTGCAAGAATTTTTACATACCACAAACTCTTTATCTGGATCTGTGATCTTCAATATTAGAGAATTTGTAAGCAATTGCTTCAACTTATCAAAACTCATTGTACATTCCTCTGTCCATTCTAATTTCTTTCATTTTCACAGCAACAATGTGATAGGATCTGAAATCTATGAGAAGTTCCTGATGGAACTCCTATAACAACCTGCTAACCCCAAGAATGATCTGACCTCATCCACATTCCTAAGAGCTTCCTATTCCATGATACCTCTGATATTTTTCGGATCCATTTCTATGCCTTCCTTGGAAACCACATCCCCCAAATAATGAACCTTGTCTGAAAGAAACTACATTTTCTAAGCTTGGCATACAACTTATGTTCTCTCAACAATTTTAACATTGTTGCCAAATGTTCTACTTGTTCTTCCTCATTGCTAGAATATATCAATATGTCATAAATGAATATAATCACAAACATGTCCAGATAAGGACGCAACAAAATATTCATCAAACACATGAAAGTAGTTGGAGCATTAGTCAAACCAAAAGGAACCAAAACAAACTCATAGTGCCCATACATGGTCTGGAAAGTAGTCTTGTAGATATCCTCTTCTTTGATGTGTACTTGATGGTATCCAAATCTAAAATCAATCTTCGAGAACACTGTTTCTCCCTTCAATTGATCAAACAAATCATCAATCCTCGATAATACATACTTGTTATTAATCGTCAACTTGTTCAACTGCCTATAATTAATACATAACTTGAGAGTACCATATTTCTTCTTCATGAATAATACTAGTGCACCCCAAGATGACAAACTTGGTCTAATGTATCCCTTGTCAAGTATTTACTTCAACTACAACTTCAATTCCACTAACTCTATAGTGCTCATCCTATACGGTGCCTTTGATATTGATGCTTTTGATGGAATCAACTTAATAGAAAATTCCACTTCCCTATGAGGTAGTAACTTTGAAATCTATGTTGGGAATACATCCTAAAACTGCTGCAAAACCGGGTACCTCTTCAAGACATCAACACCCTTACCTTTATCACTGGAAATATGAACTACAAACAATACACATCCTTTCTTGTGACTACACTTTTCCTGCATAGCTGTAACCATTCTAACTGATGTCGTCTTCTTCTTTCCCTTCAATATTATATGTACTCCATTGTCATCCAAGCACTCCAATAGCATTTTAGTAACAATCCGCCTTAGTCATATGAAGATACAACCAATCCATACCCAAAATCATACTGTATGATCCCAATGGAAGCACATTTATATGCGCTGATGTAGACATACCATTCAAATCAAATACACATTTCTTGCCCAATGATGAACTCTTTTCTTAGTACATGTAGCCAACAGTACTATCCAGGAATCTACATGCACTTCTTTATTCAAACGACACATATCCACTAGGTCAGGAATAATATAATTATAGTAAGATCTAGGGTCAATCAAAATACAAAAAACTTAATCACAAAGCTTACTGTCCATATCGATGATAGATGCCTGATGATTAACCTACATATTATTCAACGCTACATAAATTCGAGGAATACTCTGTCCAACATACCCAATCGTTTGTGCCTCCTGAGCACTGTAAATCTATGGTCTGACAACCTGATGCTATGGATAATCTCTCCTGCGATGATCCTTGCCACAAGTCCAACATTGTAAAGGATTCCTTCCATTGAAATCCCTGTCCTCTAGCAGATGCATTGAACTTCTTGTGCAGTGTTGAATTCTCCTTGTCATCTATATCTTGTTTTTTTCCTCTCTTCTTAACCCAGTTTCACTTATTCTTATCATTACTATTCCAATCCTGATTAGACTCAGTCTTATGATTCGATAGCTCATAACAATGCTTCAAATTTATGATGGCTTCCTCCAACGATCTAGGCTTGTCAAACTCAATCCTATCTTTGAACGATACCATCAACCCACTGATGAATCTCCGCATCTTCACTTTATCCTCCTTAAGGTAAGGCACATATATCAACAACACTAAAATCATTGTAGTGTACTCCTCATCGGTCATAGATCCCACCTTCAACCCATAAAATTCCTTTTATTTGTTATCATTGTATCTCTTAGATTGATACTTCTTCCTGAAAGGTATCTCGAACTCAATCCAAGTCAACTCCTCTTCCGGAATGCTTGTACCATTCTTCATAAATTCCCACCAAATGTTTTCTTTCCCTTTAATATTGAAGGTGCATATTCTGACCTTCATGTTATTTGAGTAGTCATGCAACCAGAAGGACTTATTCATCCCAAGAAACCATGCTTTTACATCCCATGACTTCTTCATATCTCCATCAAATGTAGGAGGATTTACTTTCTTGAACTCTTCTGGAAAGTACTTCTTCTCACTCCCCCTATACAGATGGTGACAGTGATGATGATGCTATCTCTCAACCAGAACTAGAATAGATTACACAGTCATCACCCCTCATGTCAGGTGTATCCAAGAACCTACCATCTCTGATAGTATCATCCTTATCGAACTTGTATCTCGACTGAGATATGCTACCATACGCCCCATTAGGCCTTTCCTCCTGTCCATGATTGATCCTAAGTAGTTCCTATCTCTCCAAATATGATAGATTCTGAAGAATGACTGCATTAACCTCTTCTTGTTTTTCCTGTGCCCTAGAAAGTCTTTCCCATGACTGAATTATTCTATCATTATTCACCTTACAACTCCTGATATCTGCTTTCAAACTTCTCAATGTGTCTGCTATTTTAGGGGAGTACTCATCACCATGCTACTCATATGATCTGTAGGGAGAGTCACGTGAATTGTAGTCCACCGTTTTGCTTGCCATCTTTGATCTTCTACTTCCTACAAACATATAATGTTAGATAAGACAAGCATAAACATAATCAACATAACTCAGTGAAGTTCAAGAGAGGCTATATCGTCTATAAGATCAATCCAGATTAGCACGATGCATGTATATATACATAATCATATCAATATGTTGACATCATGCATGACAACACCAACTACATACAATGACCTCATGCACAACAATAATAACCATAATAATACATGCACAATAAACATATAGAAACCGACATGCATGCATGACAAACACATTCCACCCATCCAATCCAAGTGTTGAAACTAGGAGCTCTGATACCATTCTGTAGCACCCCCCTCCCACATTTACCCAGTTTCACTGGCCTACCAGGGTAAACATGAGAGGAAGAGCTACTATGAAATGAATCGACGTCCTAACTTCATTATGGAATTGTTTTCGACAAACATAAACTTTACTGACCTTCCTCAAGAGCTACAGGACCCCTAGGAACCAACAACCACTCTAGGTGCCCAAACCTTGAGCTAACTTTCCTTTTAGTGATATGGACTCCCAGATGCTCACATAACAAGGCAAGCCAACATATTTAACCCTTCAATCGCATGGATAACCTTACCTCCTAGCGACTACAATCTATATTTCCCAGTTTTGAGCATGCGACCTCGAAATCTAAGCCACTTTTTCAGGTGTAGTCTCCAAACCTATGCCCAAAACTTGATAAGACTTTGCAGAGCAATGAATGATATCAAGATGAATATATCCATACAAAATTTTCTCAAATAATTGACCTAACTAGGCCTAACTATGCATTGTACTATTCAACAACCCCCCCATTTATTGATTTAATAGTTAATATTCTATTGATAAATGGGGACCCTTTATAAAAAATCCTCCAAAAAATTTAGTGCTTAAGTGCTTTGTTTATTAGAAATAAATTGCTAAATAATATAAGGTATCAAGTCAAATACCTTTACGACTAGCAATTCTCACTTTATCGCATGTCGCATGACCATGTGTGTCAAAGGTTAATTAGCAAACTAGGATTCACAAATTACGATAAGAAGGGATCACCATAATAAACTTATATATCGTTAAACTTTCCATTTAAAACTAAGACCTAAGGTATTTATCATAGAATAAAGTGCCTACCACAATCACATATTGGTATTCACAAAAAGCACAACTTACAAAGCCTGTGAATATGCGAGTTGCGATATTGCGACATAACAAGCGAAAACTTATCGCATCACGACGCTCTACTTAAAGGCCAATCTTGGGAACTATGAAAGGTTTGCGAAACACGATATGACACGGACCCAATGAAATGCGATAAATGTTATAAATTGTAGTTAAGTTCGACGCTTAGTAAAAGGTCACTTTAGGCAATAAATATTCATTTAAAGGAAATGCACTTTAAACGACAAAAGGTATGCCACTCACATCGCATCTATCAAAATTCTAAACAACTTCGAAAAAAACACAATTAAAAATGTGATATTGTGATTTGCAATATTACGATAATCTTATCGCAATCGCATAATCAACATTTCACACTTTAAACTCGTCACATTAAAGTTTTTCCTTTCCCGTTTGCGATGTGATGGCTTAAGTGAGTAATAAAGGCCATGATAAAAGATCTTAGTGCGTATTTAATAAGTTTTAATGGAATTTATGTTTAAAACGACTTGACGTGATTTTATATCTTTCATCTGCATTTCGAATAAAAGCTCCTTTCTTGTCACCTTTTGAAGTTAACTATATCATTGAATTTTCACTATCATTTTCACTCCGTGTTTATCTGATAATATCCATTGCTTCGTTTCAGGGAACCTCTAAAGAAAATAATGTTGGAAAAGATGGCGAAGAAGGGAAAACTACTGCATCCGAGAAATCAGTCATGATACCAGTTTTCTCCGATACCACCTGCAACAAATACAGAGGAACCACATCATGGGAAGCTATGTATAACCTATTGGAATAAGAGAGACCCAGGCCACTGGTAACAAAGGCAACAACTGATGCCCAAGAATCATCTGATGCCTCCTATTTTGAAGCAACATGTTCATTTTTGCACAAAATAGCTGCAAGACCTAAGATATTAGCATACACAGATATGGTAAAATGGGTGATTGATGATGTAGATGTCTAAGACAAAAATTTCAGGAATAAAAGACATGAGGTCATGGGGTCTTTCACACCAGACAATCTGCGCCAAATGTACCAGCTGCTAGAGCCCCAAAAACTCTATAACAAAGATTTTCTTGAACATTTCGCTAAAGAGGACGAGGACCCGTTGGACATTACACGGACCTGGAGGTCAGACAGAGGAAAATTCAAATGAGATAAATCTGGTATGTACCCAATAGCATCCCTCTCTGCCCCACATAATTTCACAGCAACAATGATGTGTAGGTTATTTGGTAAAGCTAATAGCACGGAATTTTCTAAGGAGTGGCTCCCATTAATTGATGCAGCAGTTAATGCAACAATGATGAACTGGAGTCATAATCTATTAGACAATTTAGCAATGACCATTAGGGAATATAGACAGAAGATAAGTGTTTCTTCAAGAATTTTTCCTCCTTTCTTTATGAGTGCTTTTGTTATGGACGCCATTTGTTTTTGTTCTCAATTTCCAAACATGGGATGGAAGTGGACTATAAAGAACCCGCTCCCCATCTAGATATACCATAAAATTTTGTGGGAATCTCAATTCCATCCCCATTTTACAAAATCTGCTAGGGTATTATGCTACCTATTCATAAAACCATTTTTGATAGAATGATCCCTAAGTTTTTTGATGAAGCTAAGGTAGACACCTTTCCAGTTGCTAGATGGTTCGGTGAAGAGATGTTCACTTACATCAAAGTTTTGGGAGCATTGCTTCTCCACATTTCCTCCCATATTATGTCCTAGACAAGCTATTGACCAGAGATATAGCCTACCAGACAGCAGGGGAGGGCAATTTAACCAAAGCCCTGAAGGAACAGAAGAAAGCCATTTGGCCAACCTTCCCATTACAATTTGGTGCTTTCACACTACATGACTATGGGCATGTAGTAAAAGAAGCAAAGATTATTATGTCTATGAAATTGGCCACAGTTCCAGGGATATCGTATGACCCAAATCAAGTCTCTAAAGAATTTACCACTATGGTTAAAGTCAAATAATTTACTCATGAAGAGGAGGCCTTTGATGACATCTTTCAAGGATAAGAAACATTTGCACAGGTCCTACATTTAGCATCATTGCAGTTAAGCCCAGATGATATTAATGTTTTTCATGTATATAGGAACAAGAGACTGTTAAATGCCCCATTGTACCTATTACAAATTAAACCAATACGAGAACCAACTCCTAGCATAAGCTTGGAGGGAAGTTCAAAATAAAATTCTAATGAAGAAACCCAAGAGAAGTTGACTCGTGAGTTAGAACGCTCAGAAAAAAGACCTCAAAATGGAGGAGGAAATAAAAATAAATATTCTGAGAAAGATACAACTGGAAGCACTGAGGAAATGACCGAACATGACTTGGCAAAGAAGCAGGCAGAGGTTGCTTCCACTTCTGTTTAATTAGGGAAGGTTCTAATCATTGACCTTGACAAGGAATGGGAACAATTCAATAAGAAGCTCAAAACAAGCAAAAATATTGAGGAAACATCTGAGTTTTAGACCCCCAAACAGACTCAGCACAAAGTAAATCCAGAAACAACAGAGCAAGGGCCTACAGGTACTCAAGATATTGAGGTTATTCCTGCTTTTCCTACTTCAGAAATTGTCTTGAGAATTGAAGAAATACCTCCATTAGATATATTCTACAGTCCTACTCATAAGGTTGTAGTTAAAAGACAAAGAAAGTATAGGAAACTAGACACCACGACTGTTGCAACTGTAGAGAATGAACCAATGGATGATGTGTGGAAGGACACTCCTATTGACCCATCAGAGAATCTCACGAAGCTGTCATAGTTTGCAGGAGCTTATGCCACAACAACCATCAATAAAGAAACATAATTCTGGGTGCTGCTAAAAGAAAAAGAACAAAAAAATATGCTGCTTGAACAACAATTAAAATAAGAAAAAACTAATCAACAAGCAAAACAACAGGTAGCTCAGATTTAGAGGGAATTCAAGCAAATGAGGTTACAACACTAGGACATCTTATCAGAAAAGGATTCGTAGATTCTTCAAATGCAAGCCATGGTGGATAAATTTAAAGATAACCCAAAAACTGACGAATTCATCAAAGAAGAAATCAAACTCAATTCCCTATTAATTCAGTAGGAAGAAATGTTCTGCAAGAAAATCTCACATATTAATCCTTATTGTGAGACAAGTGATAAATTAACGAACCAAGTAATTGATATGGGGTTTGAATATGGAGAGATCCATAAAAAGATTTTTGAATTTATCACCTAGCAAGAGTCCGTGGAGGGAAGAAAGGATGACCTACCAAAAATAGAGGAATCCCACAAAGATATTATGTTTACTGATTGGGATTCACAGTTAAAATAGACCAGAAAGGGTGACATCGATGGCAGCATGAGCAACAAGCAGTATGATAGAAGATGTTAATGAAAACCTCCATAGTGCCAACCTTGTCAAAGAGTGCATACCAAGTTTTTTTACCAAATTTCAAACAACTAGAGCAACAGTGGAAACAGACAACGCAGACCAAAGAAGAAGTGATTAAACAACTAACCTGACTGGATTGGGAGACATACTGGCAGTTTCTAGTAAAAACACACAACTAGTGGATGACTCTGCAGTGTTTAGCAACCTCTGCACAAAAGATGGTGTCATCTTTGTTAGATGCGATATTTGTTGGATAGTTAAAATCGACAGTCATCCAGCCGCCTCATCTCAAACCAATGATCGACATTTTCAATCTCAAAGATCAAGTTAGTCGACTAAGTTAGTTCAAGTTGAAAGGAGTTAATCATTAGTTTAATTCTATTTTTAGTTTTATTTTTGCCCACTGTGAGAATGATTGTTTGAAACCTCCTCAGCTATTTTTGTAATAATCTATTTTTGAGGCATGTATTTTAGTATTTAAACCCCTCTCATGCATTTAGAGAGGGGTCCAGAATTTTATCAAAAACACTTTTCAAGACATTACACTTCTGTATTTTTAGGAAGGTTTTGATGAAATTAATGGAATAGGATCTATTTTTCTTTGAATATCTAGCATGCTCTACTGAAATTACACTTTTGTATCTTAGAGTGTATTGGATTGAACGAAATTGGATCAATATTGTTGAGCCCATGAGTAGAACCTTTCATATATGGTACTTTTATCATATGATTGTGTTTTATTTATGCATTAGCTATACTTTTTTTCTTGATTGTCTTATGTATGAAAATCTGAAATATAGTTCTGCAGTATTGCACTTTTGTATGATGTTTTAGTTCTAATTTTGTTTTGAATATATGAACAATTATTATATGCGATATATTTTTCTCAATTGTTTTGTCTAACTATTTATCCAAAACAATTATCTTGAACAATTTCATTTCTTTTGGCAGTTGAATGATCTTTATTACCAATTATTTTGAGACATCTTTGTAGATAACATATCTTAGTTTATTCCCCGATATATTTATAGTTATATAATGTTAGATTAAGATATATGGATGTGTTTATTATTTAGATTAGATTATTCTTAGTTGAACCATTCTCCGTTACATATTATATCATCCCATCATCATTATCAAATCAATCCTCATTGGGAAACTGGTCCCATTATCCCCAGCCAGAGCCACTATACCAAACAGAAAAGGAGCTTCTTTTAAGGTCCGGACCGGGTGGTTATCCCCCATGTTATCACAACGAATTTCGAGGCTTCAACACCATGAAAATCATTTCGTCAAACATTTTGTGAACCTGTAATCTACAGGTCATGAATGAATATCTGAACATAAGGGTTTGATACTTATTTGAGATTCATCAAGAAGGTTTGATTCCCTCTCACAATAGCTGCAATGAAACCTATTATCTCATGCATTAATTTACCATTCATCAAAAAATAAAAACACATCAAGAGTCATAACAAATATACATCTTAAACCAACAAATGAATAACACATACACCATTATAGAACAACCATCAAAGTCACATAATAACAAATACAATACTCATGAAAATACAAGATTAAAATATGAAAAATCCAACCAAGTCAAGGACTTCCACGTACCACTTGACCATAGATTAGGCTGAACCAAATCTATTTTCTAGCCAATCACCACTGTGCCACATTCCAATCATGAATGTGAGACCTCATGGAATAAACCAACCAAACCAAAACAGGGTTTCCAAAGACGAAACCACCTCAACCCTCAACCAATGATTCCACCCCATGGTCAGACATCACTAACACCAACCAGATTAATATCTACCCAAGCTATCTAGGGCTCTAGAGAGTTTGTTCCAACTGTGGCTCCATGAACTAATAAATCAACCCACAATTTTCTAGGTCTCAAGAGCGTTTATCAAACCAAGGCTCTAGGTCTAATAACTCAACCCACCAAGGGCTCTAGAGCATTTTTCCAACCAAGGCTCCAGGACTAGTAACTCAACACAAGTTATTCCAAGGCTTTAGAGAATTTGTTCCAACCAATGGCTCGAGGAAATAATAACTCAACTCACAACCATAAGGAACTTGAATCAGAAACAACAGTGGGAAAACCCACAACACCATGGCTATCCAGGAAATGGCAAGGCTAGGCAAAACCATTGTCAATCTAGGCAATCCTCCATGCCAATGAAAAATCATAACCAAATAAGCACATGCATATACCATGGATGCCAAAACTAACTAGGAAAACATACATGCAACTCAATACCTGCAAAGAAAACCTACTATAGCTGTTGATCCAACTGTCCCCTTGCGCTTTCCTGCTTTTCCTTGCCTTCTTTCTCCAAATCTAATGAAAACTAGAGTACTCCAAGCATGCTCCAACATTGCTCCAATATTTATCTATGTGTGCAAGCGCATGATAGAGAGAGAATATAATGCGAGTGCCAAAGATTGGACTGAAAAAGGCTATGAATTGATCCTCAAAACCCTTTTTATCTTTGAGGCCTCTATTTTCTTCATTTTCCTTTAATTGTCCTTCAATTTTCCTCACATGAAATTATGTGACCTTTCACCTTCCTTTTCTCCTATTTTCCATTATTTTCATGAATAAATGCCAATTAATGCCTCAATGCCTTTGCCAATTTCCATTGGCATTTATTAATCACAAGTGATCCCCATCACTATGATTTTTCCCAACATTCAACTTGGAATACATGTTTCGTGACTTTGGTTATTATTTTTATTTATTTACATAGGAAATCAACTAGGGCCATTACATAAAATGCCAATAAAGCATGAAACTTTGTGAGAAGTATACACAAAAAATACAGAGAAAAAATGTTGATTTTATTAATAAAAAGTATGTGAGTACAACAGGATAAAAAAACAGATTCCCGTGAAAACCCATTGGCCAAATTAGATTCTAAACATCTGGAATGTAAAAAATCATATACAGAAGTATAGAAAAGAAAAGTAAATGATGAGACATCCTATAAAACACCTTAGGAGGCTCTGATATAATGACATACAACCTTTTTCTTTGGTGTTATCACTCAGAAATGTCCTCTTGGTTGTAGGAGAGAAATTCCTAAGGTAACCATTCAAACCAATCTTACAGATTGAAGGCTAGCCCCTTCAATCCAGAGAGGGCTCTCTCTGATAATCTAATCATTAAATTTAGCAATTGACTGGACATTCACATAGTGGTTAGATCTTCAGTTGAGTTGTGTTGAGGTAGGGTTTGGTTGGGCATGAGGAATATAGTCCATTGGGAAATAGATCTAACAAGTGAGGTTATGACAACTTACCAAGATACTGGATATCTAATCAAGAATGACAAAGGCAAGGTAGATGGCACATCCTAGACATTTGTCATCATTGTAGATCAAAAAAGAAAATAGAAAAATAATCCTCTACATTAGGGCATATGAAATGAATCCTAAAGTAGATTTAGAGGATACGAGTGAAAATATTTGAATCTATGATACAGAATAAAAAAACAAGGATGAGTTTTGTAACATTTATTCTCATTCAAATATCAGAATATATTACATTCGATTGATATTACAAAGATGGAAATATTGAAATGTGTAGAAATTACAGACTGAGAGATATCATCACATGAATATGTGTATCATTAATCAAAACCCATTGATCTTGGAAAATTATATATCAATAAAGCCTTTGATACACAGGCAATAACTATCTTTCCATAAAAAACCAAGCTTTGGTCCTCCTTTTACATTTAATTTATAGAAATACTACATAGGTTTCAGATCCACAATTTGTGGAAAGTATCAATTACAATAATCCTCAAGATCCAAAAGAAATGGACCTGAAAACCTATTAACCTAGCTTTAGTAAACTGTTTTAAATAATGAAGGAGATGGTTATATTTTATCTCCAAGTTGAATTGATGAGGTGGCTCATCAATAACTATCTATGAGTTTAGTTTTAGAAAAAAAAATCTCGCGAATTCCGGAAAAATAAGGTCCAAATATGCATATATATATTTCAAACAGTAGCACCTATTGCAAAAATGAAATAGGTTTTTTAAATAATCCCACTAAAAAAACCTATTTTTTGTTTTAAATTCACTACCACCTGTTCAGAAACTTCGTTTGAAAACAATGACTAAAACAAGAAAAAACAAAATTACAACATCTGGAAAAATAGGCCTCAAACATTCCTCTGTAGTTTCTAAACCTTGATGTCTAGGTAAAATATGAAAGAGGATTTTCTAAATCATCCCATTACAAACACCAACTTTTTTTTTCAAATATATCACCACACACTTGTAATATCTATTTGAACAGGGTGACAAAAAGAAGAAAAACAGAGTGTTTTCATTTCTTCTTAAATCAATTCTCTCCTTTGGTTGGTAAACGTGTTGCCTCTGCAAATTTCTAGGGATTGATTTTCCCATTTTTCAGCGATTCTCAACTGCAAATATATTTAGTCCTCTGGTCATGCGCTGTAAACACTTCTTAAAGCTCTCCTACACACTACAAAGTCATTGCTTGGGAATGTTGGAAATGGCCTTTTTACAAGACACTGCAATTTTTAAGGTTTAAATTTAAAACCTTCTCTAAT
Organism: Pinus taeda; assembly: GCA_000404065.3. Classification (NCBI taxonomy): domain Eukaryota; kingdom Viridiplantae; phylum Streptophyta; class Pinopsida; order Pinales; family Pinaceae; genus Pinus; species Pinus taeda. The sequence continues at coordinate 83,742 of APFE031724858.1, forward strand.
GATTGGAAATTCCACAAAATTTCACATGTAGATTTAACATGAGTTAAAATACTTCAAAAACAGTGTGGGTGCTTTAATTTGAAAGTACCATCATTCTTCTTTACAAACAATATCGATGCGCCCCAAGGTGATATACTTGGCCTAATGTATCCCTTGTCCAACATTTCCTTCAACTGCAACTTTAACTCTACCAACTCAAGTGTGGTCATCTTGTAAGGTGTTTTTGATGTTGGAGCTACCCCTGGCACTAACTCAATAGAAAATTCTACTTCCATGTGAGGTGGAAACTCTAAGATCTCTTCCGAAAATACATCCTGAAACTATTGTAGAATTGGGTACCTGCTCAAAACATCTACATCCTCAACTTCCTTACCCTTGTCACTAGAAATATGTATTGCGAATAACGCACACCCTTTCATGCAATTGCGCTTTGCCTACATAGCTGCCACCATCCTAACTGATGTGGATTTCTTCTTTACCTGCAGACTCTTGGTTCCCCATTTTCATCCACACACTCAATTGCTTTTTCATAACAATCCACCTTGGTTCTATGAAAATACAACCAATCCATGCCCAACAACATATTATATGATCCCAATGGTAATGCATTCAAATGTGTTGCAATGGGCATACCATTCAAATCAAATGCACAAGCTCTTACGCAATGATGAACTTGCTTCTCTGTACTTGTAGCCAACTGCACTAACCAAGATTATGTATGTGATTCCTTACTTAAACCACACTTATCCACCAAGTTAAGGCTAACATGACTATAATTAGATCCAGTGTCAATCAAAATAGAAATAACTTGATAACAAAGCTTACCGTCCATCTCAATGATAGATGCTTGATGGTCTGCCTGTTTGTTATCCAATGTTGCATAAATATGAGGAATGCTCTGACCAACATCCCCAATAGTTTGTGCCTCCTATACATTATATATCTGAGGACTACCACCCTGATTTTGTGGACAATCTCTTTAAGGTGCTCCTTACCACATGTCCAACACTCCAACCGACCAGTACTTTCACCTCTACGCTGATGTTGTTGTGACCCATGTCCCTGTCTAACTGCATTGAACCTCTTTTGCAGTGCCACATATTCTTTCTCATTTGCATGCTAAGGCCTTGTTCTTTTCGACTGACATTTACCTTTACCTTTGTCTTTTCCTTTCCATCCTTGCTGAAATTCATTCTTACACTTTAACTATTCATACAAATGTTTCAATTTCCCAATAACTTCCTCAAGTGTCTGAGGCTCATCATACTCAATGTGATCTCTAAATGCTAATGGAAATCCACTGACAAATCACTAAACTTTAGCCTTCTCATATTTAAGATATGGTACATACCTCAATAGCTCCAGGAACTTAGTCGTGTACTCTTCATCTGTCATTGATCCCATCTTTAGCTCATATAATTCTTTGGCCTTACTATCATAGTACCTTTCTAACAAGTACTTCTTCCTTAAAATCCTCTTGAACTCATGCCAACTTACGTACTCCATCCTGACATCTCTGATCCACTTCACATCTTCCTACCAGATGCCTGTTTTACCTTTCAAGTTGAAGATAGCAATTCTAACCTTCATGTTTTATGTGTACTCATGCAACTCAAAGAATTTGTTCATCCCAAGTATCCAAGCCTCTGCATCTTATGGTTTCTTCAAGTCTCCATCAAAAGTAGGTGGCTTCACTTTCTTAAACTCATCTGGCAAGTATCCCCCTATCACTCCTCCTATAAGGGTGATAGTGATGACAATCATGATGCCCATTAGAACCAGAACTAAAATAATACATGTATCCATCACCTCTCTTGTTTGGAGTATCCAACAATATGCCATCTCTAACAATGTCATTTCTATCTGATCTGTAACCACAATGAGACCTATTGCCATAGGCCCCATTAGTTTTGTCCTCCTGTCCATGGCTGATCCGAAGTGGCCCTTGTCGCTGCAATTCTGACAAACTCTCAAGAAGCATACCATTAACCTTTGCTTGTTTCTCTTGTGCCTGTATGATCCTTTCATTGTCTGCCTTACAACTCCTTATTTCTTCCTTCAATATTTTCAATGTGTCTTCCAAATCAGAAGAGTGCCCAACACCACGTTGCTCATCTGATTCATTGGGAGAGTCTTTATAGTCTACCATCTTGCTAGTCATTTTGATCTTTCTCCTACAAGGAATAATATGTCAACTAAACCAAATCATAATAAACCAACGTACCTTAGCGAAATTCAAGAATTATATCTCATCTGCAAGAATAACAAATCAACATGATACATGTATAAACATAATAATGACAACATATATACATATAATACATAAGCACATAACCATGTAACCATCAGTCTAGCTAGAGTCTAGTCATCAATGCATGACCATATCAACTACGCATACCATGACCTCATGCATGACAACAACAACCATAACGACGTACACTGACAATACGCAAGCATAAACAACATGTAACCAATCATACACTCATGACGACATGCTTCATAATAACAACATCATCTTTCACATGGTGACATCACTACAACTATGACTGACACCATGCATATGCAACAAGAACATAGACCACAAGGATGATTAATCACACGTGAAAACGACATGAATTCATGACCAACGCAATGCCCATCCAGTCTGAGGGGTGAACCATTCTATGATACCACTCTATAACACCCTCCTCCCACATCTACCCAAGTAACTGACCAACTAAGGTAAACATGTGATGAGAGGCTACTATGATTGGATTCAACCTCCCATGTGACCTTAAGGAAGTGGAATCGATGGAAACACAACATACAAACCTTCCATATTAGCTACAAGACTCCTAGGAACCATTCCAACCACTAAGGTAGCTAGCCCTTAGGTCCTGTTGACCCTGTCGCCTACACCTACCTACAAGTCAATGAGAAAAGCCTTCAACACCATAAGGTGTGGTTGGTGGCAGGGAACTCAGAGAAGCGTTGTCACACTAATCCCAACTCTCTCCGTTTGAGCTATCTCCTAGGTTAGCGAAGGGGGGTGGTCCCTATGAAATGTTTAAGTTAAAAGATGTGAGTTTCTAGGAGAGTGTTATAGTGAAACTTGATTACTTTTAAGGATTTATGAGAAAATATGAAGTGAGCAACTTGAAATAATAATACCAATCATTAATATGATTAAAAACCATAATACCAGTACCTTATAAGGAATTTTCTCAACAGTTTAAAGATATATTTGCTCAAAGTAAAATGAAATTCTCTCAAAAGAGAAAACAAAGTAACCCTGAAATGTAAATAAGAATTGTTAGCACGAGATATGTAAGATACAAAAATGCTTTTGAGATAATCAACTTTATATATCAAAACATGTGAAACATATCTTGAAAAAACCCAAAAATTAGTAATTAACTTGGAAATGTAAAAGAGATGAAGTGCTAAACCAAGACATCAATAAGCAATTAGACTTGAAACATGAAAATAAAACATGTTTGAAATGATTACAATACTTGCTTTTGGAATAGACTTTATATATGAAAACTCAAACCATCAAGAGGCAAGTAAAGTAAATATAATGGAAAGTGCTCTTGGTTAATTTTATTAATTAGCTCTACAACAAGATTACAATTTAACTCTTCAATCCCCAGACCTCACCCATCGCCCAATGATATGGATCTCACATTGAGGAGTTAATAGAGGAGAAGAGGATCTCTAAGATGTTTACTTCAACAACTTATGTTGGAGTTAAGATTTTAATGAGGCTTGGGGCCTTCCTACACTAAAATGCCTATATGAAATGCAAATTGTGTTAATTCCCCAAATTAAAATAATGATACATGCAAATGCTTCAAAGAGATTGATTTGCAATGCTTGAAAATGAAATAGTGTTCAACATAAATTGCAATTATAACTTCAATTGGAGGAATAAAATTAGCTTACAAGTGTTGCATGTGTTTCATCAATGAATTAAAATGATACAAGTAATTTGCTTGAAAGTAAAATTTGTTTCAAATAGACAATGACAATAAATTGCTCCAATATTCAAGATAACAATGTAGCATAAAATTGAAGCATGTATTCAAGTGCTCATGATACAATTTACCAAGGTAAATGGAAACGAATCAAAGTTTGTTAAGAATATAAAATGCTTGCATGTAAAAGATGAATTGCCCAAAGTAAAGTGTAAGCTTGTAGCTCCAAGCAACAATGAGAAAGAAAATGCAAAGCTCAAATGAAATTGTAACAAACTTTAACTTAATGAAATGTGATAGTGAGGTTGTGTTAATTCTCAATTAAAGCATGCATGTAAGTGAATGGAGTATGAAATCTCAAACCATGTACATGTCAATTCACCCAAGAGAAGCCTCACGCTAAATGGGGAGATAGGATGCCATGGGAGAAATCCCAAGCTCCCACAAGCAAGTTAGATATTTTATTAAAACAACAATAAGAAGAGGGCCCTTCAAAGTTCTCAACTATACTTCAAGGAGAGTCCTCACAATAATTACTTGAAACTTGGACACTAGACCTCCTTTCTTGAGAAAGTAGTGACAAGATCTCATAAAACTAACGCAAGGGAAACAAGGTGTGAGTTTCCTCCAAATGCCCAGGCTTAAAGAGGAAAATGGGCAGCCTTCTAGTGAACTCGAATTGGCCAAAATAAGCCTCAAAAAGGCTCACGACATCCTTGGAAATTGAACCCCCAACACTTGCCAAAGGTCTTGCAAACACTTGTTAATGTTGCGGGAAGTTACTCTTCAAAATATGTCACACAAGAGTTAGCAAACAATCCAAACAATGGCTGCAAAATAAATTAAGTATTAATGGAAAAATCAACAAGATAAAATGTATATGTACAATTATAATTTACAAAAGTTTAAGCTAAAGAGTAAGAGTAAACTCTCGTCTTTGCTTAGCCATCTTCAAGCTCTTAGATAGCAAATGAAAGAAATGAAGTACAATGTTTTTTTTAGAGAGATTTAAATTTAGAAGTTCTCGGTTTGTGTACAACCTATGTGTCGAAATCCTGCAAAACCACTTTGTAAGATAAGACTATGAAAGTTCAAAGAACAAATGAGAGCTCCTTAAAGAATGTATCAAGAGTAGGTTGGTCTCTCCAAAGACTTCCCCTCACGCTTGATTTTATAATTCCAACAAAATGTTCCCTCTACAAAACTTCAATCAAGAATTAGTTCCATATGGATTTAGCAATAAACAATGATAAGAAACTCTAGAGATTTATTTAAAACCAACTAGAGCATACCATACCTAGAGCATACTTCTAAATCAAATGTCAACGCAAGATAGCTCTACATTAACAAATCTACAAGAGCATATGGAAGAAAATTAGATCAAAGCATGAATAAAAGGAATTATACCAATGCTCAACAATTCATCATACTCGAAAAGGAGGAACACCTCATGAATGAAACCCCAAAGTCTTTATTGATATTTCTGAAAGTGTACAAGGTAGCAGCGCTTCCACAAGCACAATAGCTAGTAACAATATTCTACAATGTGAGAGCCCATGGCTCTATTATATAGAGAGTTGAGAGCAAATCCCAATGAAGAATGACAATGAAAAATGGCATTGGAGCTAATCCCAATGTAGAAGTGATTAAACAAGTGGCATGAGGTGACAATCCCAAAGAGAATTTCGAATTTGTTGAATAGAGCTCCAAGGCCAAGTGTAAAAATCGAATTCTGACAAGTGGACATCGTTTTCTTCTTCCCTTATGTGCCAAATTTGAATTTTATAGTAGAATGACAAGTGCATATGGGTGGCAATCCATGTGGGGACAATTTCCCACAAAAATCTCCACCAAATATTCTCCCAAATGCTCCCAAATGTGCATTAACTTCACAAATTCGAATTTCCAAACAGCTTTTTCATTTAATGTGAGAAATTCGATTTTATTTGAGCACATGTCTTTTCCTTGATTTTAAGAGTCAACATCACCTTGGAACTTCACTTTAACTCCCCCATAATTTTTCACCTTATTTCCACAACATTTAGCATTTGTGGATATTTATTTTTCTCCATTTATTTATTTTATGGCTTAATTAATTGCAAGATTTCCCACTAAACTTAGGAAAAGTGGGTTTTGAGGGTCTAAAACACATTAATAACCCCTAAAATTGTGTCATAGTATAAAGTTGAGGGTGAGAGGTGTAATTTTGATTACTCACACCCTATACAATTTCTCTAGACTACACCTATTACAATTTTATTTGCAATTTTTGACATGCGAGAAAACTAAAAAATTAAAAAATGGCTACCTAGACCTAACCAAATTCCATGAAATTTTTTGTGTGATCTAGTATGGTAATATACATCGACTCTAGACACTAAGATGTGTCAGGGGCTCAACCATCAAACCGTCACCCCGGCTTTGGGGTAAAACGTGAGTGAAAAAACCTAAAAAATTATCCACCTCTGAAAAAGAAGGTATAATTAAACAGATAAAAAACACTCCAAGGTGTACTCATTTGTTGATCGAGTCCCAACATCCTAGGCTTGTTACAGACTCAAAACTCATCATTACTAGTATCATTGATTACAATTCCCTGTACAGTGTGGAATCTAGGTACAAGAAGGATGATGAGAAGATAGAAGTAGAGTTAAAAAACTCTGTTGCCTGACAATCTCTGATGGTACAAGTGTCTTGTGGACCATCCTTAGGCATGGAGTATTCATATAATCATCAAGTGCTACTCAAATGGTCAACATTTGGCTCCATATGGGGATGCATGCTAGATACAAAGTGATAGTGTGCAAGAACCTGGAATCTGCATCAATTGACAAAAGACATATATCAGCAGTATCCATTCAAAATATCATCAAATGAAATAAAGTACAAAAACAAAGAAATGGAAATTTATTCTAAGAGCATAAATGACAATTTATTCATGAAATAAAACTACTTGAACAAAAATGAGACAAGATAAGGCTATAAATATGATACAAAAAAATGCCCCTTGGCATGAGATGTCTTCATTGAAATCCATCTTGAGAACCTGTCTACTCATAGGCAAGTCCATAGGTTCTTTCTTTGATGTTCCTTGCCCAATTCTGACTATCTTGGGACTATGACTTGCCCCAATATTAACATGTTTGCGGCCATCAGATATACCAAACCTCTTCCTTTCTTTTCCGACTATTGATGCGTTGAGGCTTGATCCTGCTCAAAACTAGTGGTTCATTTTTTATATCTTTTTTGTTTTTTCACTTTTTTCTTTTCTTCTTGGTTAGTTGCAATGGTGATGATGATGCATTTATTGCCAATCCTACTACTTTTTCTTCAAAATGCTCTAATGGAAAATTTGAAGTACCCAATCTTTTTGAGCTATACCTAATCTCATCATTTTGAATCTGCTCTGTTAAGGGGGGAAGGAAATTTGTCAACACTGCATCACTCCCTATCTGGCATGATCTATAGATAATCTCATTGTTGGGTTTCCTTGGATTTTCAACATGATATCTTTTCTCTACCTCTCAATCAAGTCTGACAAAGTTATTATCAAGCATGGGGATGGTGGCATATGATAAGTCCATTTGAAGGCTGCCACCTAGATTTGATGCCCATTTTCTTGATAGGAGCATTCCCCATGAATCTGGAACATCTATCACAATAATATCCATAATCATTATTTTATCTGTGTATGCAGTTAGGAAAACCTATAAATTTTTAATTATTCCACACACTTCAATCCTTTAGAATCCATTGAACATATGTTGTGATGGGGCGTAGAAACCCTTAAATTCAGTTGTTACATGACTTTCTTGGTCATGACATTTGATGAAGCCCCTGAATCAAGCATGCAGTTGTGTAAAAGACGATCATTCACTATCAAAGAAACATAAAATGGTAGATGATCTTCATTCCCCACATAACAGTTCATACTTTTCAATACTATTTCCTTATCTTCTGGTTCGTCACTAGGCTTTTTTTCCCTTTGAGTAATTTCAATGGCACTTAGTAACTTGGTCCTTTGAGATGGTATCTTTAAAAGTTCTGTCACTGGAATAGAAATCTTTCTATTATTCAACCAATTGCCTAAGTCAAAATTCAATTTTGAAGTAAGAGGAGAAAAATTTATGTGATTATTCTGGTCTTGGATATCCCTTCTCTGATAAGTCATCCTTTTGTGTTTTGCCATAGCAAGAATCTATCTAGATGTAGGTTTTCCCCAAAAATCTTAGTGACCTCGTCAAAATTTGCAATCATATTGTAAACCCCAATATTATTAGGCATATGGTCAATCTCTTGATTTCTCTCAATGATGTATATATGATCCTCCATGGAGAACATATTGATTTGACCAGTTGCCCCTACATGTTCATCTCTTAACATGCCACTTTCCATAATTCTCTTCACATATGGGCATGTGGCTTCTTCATGGAATTGATTACATGGCCTACAAAAAGGGGGAATCTGATCTACCATGTTGGTGGATTCCAATGGATTTGGAGGCTTATGCCCCTGTTGAGGGCCTTCATTCTTTCGCCATCTATCATCTGGCCTAGGTTGGAACCTTTGCACTTGTGATCTCTCCATGGCCACCAACCTATTTTGCACAATTTGCATTTCTTTGATGTGATTTGCTTCCATGATCTTGATGAGTTGAGTTAATTTTTTAATAGGATCATGTGCAGTCTCTTCTTTGGCATTGCCTTTGTAATCATTTGCTTTTGATGGCCCTCTACTGAAACCAAGAATTTCATATTTTCTTGACTGCTTTCTAGCCCTTTCTATCTTCAAGGCTTCAGATTGAGCTACACTTAGATTCGTAGGCTCCTTCCTCCTCAACTCATAGGCAGTGTCAACCCCAAAAGCATCTAGATATGAGCATAAAAGAAATTCATAGGGAGGTTTAACAGTAGCAGGCATGCTTTTTACTAATTCATTGAATCTCTTGTTAAACTCCTCCATGGTCTCATTCTCATTTTTCTTCATGTTGCTAATGGCATTGATCAAATGCCTATTTTCCTTCTTCTCTCCAAACTTATCTAAAAATGCAGTCAAAATGGCTCGTAAAGAATTATATGAGTTAGCAGGTTGCTCAGTGAGCCAATCAAGAGCATCCTCTTCTAAAGATAAAACAAAAAGCCTCATATTCACATCCTCATAATTAGCAATGTAACACCATTTAAAGATACAAACATTAAAGTTTTTCACATGTAATGTAGCACTAATGGCATTGTTACCTTGAAAGGAAGGCAAATTTTCAATAGCCTTGTCAGGGATATTATGAGGATAGCCATTTATGTTAGTGAAGTCACAAGGAGCAAAAAGATCATTCATGATGCTAGGCTCTACTTGTTCTTAAAAAAGCAAATGAATATCAGAAATAGCCTCTTGCCCAAGACTAACAAGAGCTCTACTATGAAAAAGTCTATTCAACCTCTCTCTAAAAGCCCTTTCAGGATCAAGAGAGGGGCTAACTAGACCACTTGGATTTCTCCTAGTAGAGACTCTTGCAAAATTTGGATTGAGTGGAGTCGCCACTTGAGCAAGAATCTAAATCTAAAGTTAAAAAATGCTAAAACCAAAAGGTTAGTCGATTTCCTAGGTACAAGAAAGCTTGTCCCCGGAAACAGCGTCAAAAGATGTTGACCCTACTGTCTACAACTACCTACAAGTTAGTGAGAAAAGCCTTCAACCCCACAAGGTGTGGTTGGTGGCAGGGAACTCACAGAAGGGGTTGTCACACTAATCACAACTCTCTCCGTTTGAGCTATCTCCTAGGTTAGCTAAGGGGGTGATCCCTAATGAAAAGTTTAAGTTAAAAGATGTGAGTTTCTAGGAGAATGTTATAGTGAAAATTGATTACTTTTTAGGATTTATGGGCAAATATGAAGTGAACAACTTGAAATAACAATGTCAATCATTAATATGATTAAAAACCATAAAACCAGTGCCTTATAAGGAATTTGCTCAACAATTTAAAGATATATTTGCTCAAAGTAAAATGCAATGCTCTCAAAAGAGAAAACAAAGTAACCCTGAAATGTAAATAAGAATTGTTAGCACAAGATATGTAAGATACAAAAATGCTTTTGAGATAATCAACTTTATAAATCAAAACACGTGAAACATATCTTGCCAAAACCCAAAAATTAGTAATCAACTTGGAAATGTAAAAGAAAGGAAGTGCTAAACCAAGACATCAATAAGCAATTAGACTTGAAACATGAAAAGAAAACACTTGTTTGAAATGATTACAATACTTGCTTTTGGAATAGACTTTGCATATGAAAACTCAAACCATCAAGAGACAAGTAAAGTAAATATAATGGAAAGTTCTCTTGGTTAATTTTATTAATTAGCTCTACAACAAGATTACAATTTAACTCTTCAATCCTCAGACCTCACCCTCACCCAATGATATGGATCTCACAGTGAGGAGTCAATACAGGAGTAGAGGATCCATAAGATGTCTACTTCAACCAATTTATGTTAGAGGTAAGATTTTAATGAGGCTTGGGGCCTTCCTACACTAAAATGCCTATATGAAATGCAAATTGTGTTAATTCCCCAAATTAAAATAATGATACATGCAAATGCTTCACAGAGATTGATTTGCAATGCTTGAAAATGAAATAGTGTTCAACATAAGTTGCAATTATAACTTCAATTAGAGGAATAAAATTAGCTTACAAGTGTTGCATGTATTTCATCAATGAATTAAAATGATACAAGTAATTTGCTTGAAAGTGAAATTTGTTTCAGATAGACAATGACAATAAATTGCTCCAATATTCAAGATAACAATGTAGCATAAAGTTGAAGCATGTATTCAAGTGCTCATGAAACAATTTACCAAGGTAAATGGAAATGAATCAAAGTTTGTTAAGAATATAAAATACTTGCATGTAAATGATGAATTACCCAAAGTAAAGTGTAAACTTGTAGATCCAAGCAACAATGAGAAAGAAAATGTAAAGCTCAAATGAAATTGTAACAAACTTTAACTTAATGAAATGTGATAGTGAGGTTGTGTTAATTTTCAATTAAAGCATGCATGTAAGTGAATGAAGTATGAAAGCTTAAACCATGCAAATGTCAATCCACCCAAGAGAAGTCTCCCTCTAAATGGAGAGATAGGATACCATGGGAGAAATCCCAAGCTCCCACAAGCAAGTTAGATCTTTTATTAATATTACAATGAGAAGAGCGCCCTTCAAAGTTCTTAACTATACTTCAAGGAGAGACCTCACAATAATTGCTTGAAACTTGGATACTAGACCTTATTTCTTGAGCAAGTAGTGACAAGATCTCATAAAACTTATGCAAGGGAAACAGGTGTGAGTTTCCTCCAAATGCCCAGGCTTAAAGAGGAAAATGAGTAGCCCTCTAGTGAACTCGAATTGGCCAAAATAACCCTCAAAAGTTCTCACGACATCCTTGGAAATCAAACCCCAACACTTGCCAAAGGTTATGCAAACACTTGTTAGATGTTGCGGGAAGTTACTCTTCAAAATTTGCCACACAAGAGTTAGCAAATAATCTAAACAATGGCTGCAAAATAAGTTAACTATTAATGAAAAAACCAGTAAGATAAAATGTATATGTACAATTATAATTTACAAAAGGTTGAGATAAAGAGTGAGAGTAAACTCTCATCTTTGCTTACCGTCTTCAAGCTCTTAGATAGCAAATGAAAGAAATGAAGTAAATGTTTTTTTTAAAGAGATTTAAATTTAGAAGTTCTTGGCTTGTGTACAAGCTATGTGTGAAATCCTTACAAAACCACTTTGTAAGATAAGACTATGAATGTTCAAAGAACAAACGAGAGCTCCTTTAAGAATGTATCAAGAGTGGGTTGGTCTCTCCAAAGACTTCCCCTCATGCTTGATTCTATAACTCCAACAAGATGTTCTCTCTACAAAATTTCAATCAAGAATTAGTTCCATATAGATTTAGCAATAAACAATGATACAAAACTCAAGAGATTTATTTAAAACCAACTAGAGCATTCTATACCTAGAGCATACTTCTAAATCAAATGTCAATGCAAGATAGCTCTACATTAACAAAACTACAAGAGCATATGAAAGCAAATTAGAACAAAGCATGAGTAAAAAGAATTATACCAATGCTCAACAATTCATCACACTCGAAAAGGAGAAATACCTCATGAATGAAACCCCAAAGTCTTTATTGATATTTTTGAAAGTGTACAAGGCAGCAGCGCTTCCGCAAGCACAATAGCTAGTAACAATATTTTACAATGTGAGAGCCCATGGCTCTATTATATAGAGAGTTCGGAGTAAATCCCAATGAAGAATGACAATGACAAATGGCATTGGAGCTAATTCCAATGTAAAAGTGATTAAACAAGTGGCATGAGGTGACAATCTCAAATAGAAATTCAAATTTGTTGAATGGAGCTCCAATCCCAAGTGTAAAAATCGAATGCTGGCAAGTGGACATCATTTTCTTCTTCCCTTATGTGCCAAATTCGAATTTTATGGTGGAATGACAAGTGTATATGGGTGGTAACCCATGTGGGGACAATTTCCCACAAAAATCTCCATCAAATATTCTCATAAATCCTCCCAAATTTGCATTAACTTCACAAATTCGAATTTCCAAACAACTTTTTCATTTAATGCCAGAAATTCGATTTTATTTGAGCACATGTCATTTCCTTAATTTTAGGAGTCCACATCACCTTGGAACTTCACTTTAGCTCCCCCATAATTTTCCACCTTATTTCCACAACATTTAACATATGTGGATATTTATTTTTCTCTATTTATTTAATTTATGGCTTAATTAATTGCAAGATTTCCCACTAAACTTAGAAAAAAATGGGTTTTGAGGGTCCAAAACACATTAATAACCCCTGAAAGTGTGTCATAGTAGAAAGTTGAAGGTGAGGTGTAATTTTCATTACTCATACCCCATAAAACTTTTCTAGACTACACTTATTACAATTTAAATACAATTTTATTTGCAATTTTTTACATGCGGGAAATCTAAAAAATTAAAAAATGGCTACCTGGACCTAACCAAATTCCATGAAATTTTTTGTGTGGTCTAGTATGGTAATATACATCGACTCTAGATACTAAGATGTGTTAGGGGCCCAACTGTCAAACTGTCACCCTGGTTTTGGGGTAAAACGTGAGTGAAAAAACCTAAAAAATTATCCGCCTCTGAAAAATAAGGGATAATTAAATAGATAAAAAACACTCCAAGGTGTACTCATTTGTTGATCGAGTCCCAACATCCTAGGCATGTTATAGACTCAAAACTCATCATTACTAGTATCACTTATTACAATTCCCCATAGGGTGTGGAATCTAGGTATAAGAAAGATGATGAAAAGATAGAAGTAAAGTTAAAAAACTCCGTTGACTAACGATATCTGATGGTACAAGTGTCATGTGGATAATCCTTGGGCATGGAGTCTTCATATGATCGTCAGGTGCCACTCGAGTGGTCAACAAGTCCCACTGAAGTTTTTGACCACTTGACCTCTAGACGCTCTCATGTTATAGGCCTGCCAGTGTCCCTGGGATTTGAGCCACTTTTTCAGGCCCAGAGCCCATGTCACTACCCAAAATTGAATGACACCTTCATATTAGTAAGATTACAAGGAAATAATGATGCAAAGTAAATACTTGAAAAACCCTTAACTGGACCCCCACTAGCGATGATAGACATTTCGTCAAACATATCACAAATATGTAATATATAGGTGTAAACAACAGATTTAAGCATATGGATCTCATACTTATTTGAGAATTGCTAAGAACCATTGTTCCCTCATATCATTTGTTGCATTATCATCTATTAGGTCATAGATATATTGATCATTCATTCACAAGTAAAAACATGATGAGAGCCATACATAGCCACTGTCATAAGACACATACATAACCAACATAATAGCAACCAAAATACCAATGAAATCACAACCATATGATCCACATATAAACTAGTATAATACTCATAGAAATACAAAGAGAAATAACCATTAATGATGCAAAATCCAAACCCGGGGTTGGACTACCACGTTCCACCTGACCATAAAATGGCTGAGCCAAATCCCTCTTCAGCCATTCATCCCCGTGCCATATTCCAATCATGAATGTGGGACTCAAACCAAAAGAACCAACTAGGGCATCCCGAGTCTAAACCACCTCACTCTCATCAATAGAAACCAGGCTTTACCTCAATCCACACCGGATCACTATGCCAACACAATGAACATGTAATGGCATGATTTACCATGATCTCCACTATATCACTAGGCCAAAACAAGCATGGATTCCACCGGATTTATCCACCTACACCATGAGGAATTTTCCTGTCTTCTAGTCTCTCAGGCTTTATTGCAATCCACAGTCCGATCTAGGGATCACTAGGCCCTAAACTAAGACACCACCCTCTTTCATAGGCCTAACCAAGGGAAACCACCTCTATGCTTTATTGTATATCCTGCCATTCACCAGCAAGGATTCCTAGGCCCACCGAAGCAACACAATCTTGGCTTTACCGCAACCCACAGTCTGAATCAGGGGTCACTAGGCCAGTGGCTTTACCGTGATCCATAGTCCAGTTCAGTGACCACAAGGCCATGTGCTCTATCATTCAGAGATCCATCTCACTCAACTTCGAATCCATCCGACAATCCAGCTCAACCAAAACATGAGATTTCCATCACACCATGGCTATCCGAAAATGGCAAGGCTAGGTTGAAAACATTGTCACACCTAGCAAAACCCATGCCATAATAACAAAATAACCATATGCAATACCATGCATGCCAAATCTAGTAAGGAAAATACACATGCAAATTGATACCTGCAAAGAATCCTACTATAATTGCTTGATCCTGCTCTGCCTTTCTTGATCTAATGCCAAAGTGCTCCAAGAAAACTCTAAGTGTCCAAGAGTAAGAGAGAGAGAGAGAATAATGAGAGAGCTCCAAAACTGAACTAACAAAACAGTTACAAACTGATCCTCATAAGCCTTTTTATTAATTAGGCCTCTATTTTCTTCATTTTCCATTATTTTCCTTCAATTTCCTCCTCACGTACAACTTGTGACCTTTAACCTTCCTTTTCTCCTAATTTCCATTATTTTCATAAAAAAATGTTTCGAAAATGCCATTTTGTATTTCCAAAGCCTTAGCCATTGCCTTTGCCAATTTCCTTATCCATAATAACCAAATGAACACCCACATTAGGATGTCTTGCCCAACATTCAACTTGGAATAAGTGTCCCATTAACCGTGGTTATTATTTTTAACTTTTATCACATGGAATTTTTACCAGGGTTGTTACATCCTTCCATAAAGTGCCTCAAAAGGGCTCATTCCCAATGAATCTTGGTAGCCATTGTTGTATGCAAATTCTACCAGTGGAAGGTAATATTCCCACTTTCTTGGTTGATGCATCACGTGCATCCTCTGCATGTCCTCTAATATTTTTTTCATTCTTTATATTTGACCATTGGTTTCAAGATGGCAAGCGGTGTTGAAGGCTAACTAAGTTCCAAATCCATCAAAAAATGTCTTCAAAACTTTGAAGTGAATCGGGCATCGATGTTTGATATTATATTTTTAGGAACTCCATGCAACATGATTATCTCCTTTATGAATATTTGGGCTATTTTTATTGCTTTATGAGTGGACTTGACCACGATAAAGTGAGATACCTTGCCCAACTTATCTACTACCACCATGATCACATCGTGTTGTCTAGATGTCCTGTGTAATCCTATAATGAAGTCCATGGATATAACCTCCCATTTCCATTCTAGAAATGGAATTGTTTGTAGCAGTCCAGTTGGGTGCCTACACTCTACATTCACTTGATGGCATTCCAAGCATTTGGCAAGATACTCTGCAATATCCTTCTTCATTCCTGGCTAAAATTATGTCCTCTTCATGGTTGTTGTCATTTTTTGATATCCAGGGTGGCCTGAGTAATGTATTTTATGGAATTCATCCATGATGAGTTTCCTTAATTCCTTGACATTGGACACATTTTTCCTATTATTAAATGTTAAGATCCCCTCATCATTGAGCTAATAGCTTCTACACACTGATCCATTTGGTTGTTTCTGCCAACAATTCTTCACAAATTTATAATGTTTATCATTCATCAAACCTTCTTTAATTCTCTCTTTGAGGTCAAATGAGCAGGTGCTTATGGATGCTAAGAGAACCTCTTGCAAGCTTCTACTGAGTGCATCTGCCACTTTATTTCTTTTCCTTTAATGTACTTGATTTCAAAATCAAATTCACTGATCAAAGCCAACCACCTCGCTTGCCTAGCATTTAGCTTGGGTTGGTCAAACAAATATTTTATACCATTGTGATCATCTAACAATGTAAACCTTCTCCCCAATAGGTAATGTCTCCACATTTTTAGTGTGTGCACAATGGCTGCTAGATCTATTGTGGGTGACATAGTTCCTTTCATGCTCATTCAACTTCCTGGATTCATAGCAAATCACATGCCCTTCCTGCATCAGAGCCCCACCAATACCTTCCTTACAGGCATCAATGAAAACAGCAAAATCCTTTTCTAGGTCAACAACTCTTAAGATAGTTGCATGAGTGAGTAAATTCTTCAGTTGTTCAAAACTAGTTGCACATTCAGATGTCCACTGAAATTTTACTCCTTTTATCGGTAATGCGATGAGGGGATACCCAATTTTTTAGAAGTTTTGAATGAATCTTCGATAGTAACCAACCAATCCCATAAATTATCTTACCTCTGTCGCATTTCGAGGTGTGGGCCAATCCACTATTGCTATGATCTTCTCTGGATCCATAACCACTCCTTCCGTTGAGATTACATGACCCGAAAAGTGAACCTAGGTTCGGAAAAACCCACACTTGCCAAGCTTGGCATATAATTTATGTTCTCTAGAGTAGTTGTAGCATAGACTTCAGGTGGTCCTCATGTTCCTTATCATTCTTTGAATACATTGGATGTCATCCACAAATACCAACACAATTTTATCCAAGAATGGCCTGAGCACATTGTTCATAAGGCACGTAAAAGTTGGAGCATTTGTGAATCTGAATGGAACTACTATGAATTCATAGCGGCCTTACCTCATTCTGAATGTGTTCATGTGAATATCCTCCTCCTTGATTTTGGCCTGGTGGTAACCCGACCTTAAATTGATCTTAGAAAACACTGCAACCCCTCTTAATTGATCAAACAAATCATAAATCCTAGGCAGAGGGTACTTACTATTTAAGGTGGCCTTATTTAATTGCTTATTGTCAATACACAAACGAAGTGTTCCATCCTTTTTCTTAACAAATAGTGCAAGGGCTCCCCACAGTGATACACTAGGCCGAATATACCCTTTTTCCATCAATTCTTTTAGCTATAATTTTAGTTCAACAAGCTCATGCATGCTCATATGATATGGGTCTTTCATTTCTAGTGTTGTTCCTGGAATTGATTCGATTTTGAATTCAATGTCTCGGTTGGGCAGGAGTCCTAGAAATTCCTCTAGGAATACATCACTATATTGACTTAGATTTAGATAATTTGCAAAGGGGTCTGCATTAGTTTTTTTCTCACCTATGATTTGAATGGTGTGCGCATATCTTTCTACTACAATGCTTCATCTGCACCGTTGAGGTCATTCTAAGTGTTATATTCCTTTTTATACCATGCAACGTGATTGGGTCACCCTCATCACTGAGACATTCCAATACCTTGTTGTAACAATTTTCCTTCATCCTGTGGACTGCCATCCAATCCATACTTATCAGGATATCATATGATCCCAAAGACAACAAATTCAATTTAATTGTTGTAGTGATGCTCCCAAGTTGTACAAGGCATGATTCAACCATCTCTGTTATTCTTCTCTTTTTCCCGTGGCCAACTGAACAAGCCATGATTCCTCATGGATTTTCTTTGGCAATTCACATTTTTCCACAATATTAAGATTGATATAACTTAAATTGGATCCAAGATCAATTAAAACTGATACTATAGAGTTTTTTTTATCATACCTTCCATTTGAATTATCATTTCTTGTAGGTTTGCCTATCTATGATCCGATGTTGTGTATTCTAGGGATATTTTGGGTCACATCATTCATAGTCAATGGCTCATGTATGTTGTGTAACTTTGCACCAGACTTTTACAGCGGGGGACAATTTATCTTTAGGTGGTTTTCTCTGCACTCCCAACACTAATACCCTCATTTCATCTTTTTATTCCCTAATTTATGGGGCTCATTTATATTGACACTAGAGTTTTGTTGATGCTCACCTTTGGTGAGGTTATTAAATCTTCCACCCTTTCCTCCTTTTCCTTTCTTCCTCCAGTCAGCTTAGACTTTAGTCTTATGCTTAGATTGATTATAACAATGCTTAGTCTTCCATATGACCTTCTCTAGAGTCTTAGGATCCTCAAATTCCATTCGGTCTCGATATGCTTGTGGTATTCTATTGACATACCTCTAGATATTGGTCTTCTCATCCTTGATGTAAGGCACATATTTTAGTAGCTCAAAGAATTCGCTAGGATAATCTTTAGGTGTCATCTCCCCCAATTTATGCTTGTAAAACTCCTTGGCTTTGTTGTCATAATATTTCTCAGATAGGTACTTTTCTTGGAAGTACTTTTAAAATTTCACCAGGTCAGCTCCTTCTCTCTGTTGTCTTTGATGTTCTTGATATCCTCCCATCATATATCAACTTTTGCCTTCAAGCTAAAAATAGCTACCCTGGCCTTCATGTTCTTGGTATAATCATCCAGCTTGAAGTACTTCTTTATTCCCAAAAGCCAAACTTCTATATCCTCTGCGTTCTTTACCTTTCCATCAAAGGTTGGGGTTTTTGCTCTCTTGAATTCATCTTGCAAAGGAGTCTTTATACTCTTCATTTGATGATGATATCTGGTAGTCGCACTATCAGACGCTTAGCTAAGATTGATTGATTCTCTTCTAGGGATTTGAGTAGTTATGTTCCTTCTTTTGCATGTCTCCTCCTATTTCTTGATCGACTACTTTCTGCTTTCTTATTATTCCATTTGTGCTTGTATATTTATGATTGACTATCGGTAGGATTGTTCTTGTCCTGATGGCTAATGCAAAATTCCTACGTCTTTCTCTCTGTAATTCAAATAAGATTTGCAATAGTATGTCATTTACATATGCTTGATCTTTGACAATCTTTTCATTATCTACCTTGCAGCTTCTTATTTCAGTTCTTAGACTTCTAAGAGTGCCTATTAGTTCAAAAGTGTCTTCCTCTTTCGTTTTTCCAATTGATTCTTGTTCAGGTCCCTGTTAGGTTCTATTCATACCATGTTGGTCAACTCTACTACTCGTCCTTCCCTTTTTCCTTATAGTACCTAGATACATGTCAACACGTCTTTACATACATTCCAATGTTAGCCATCAATAAGCAACATTCATTTGACATCAATTACTTCTTCTCCTTGGTCTACATTAATCCTTACCCATCACATATCAATCAACATGTAACCATGTTCACTTAGTAAGCCTATAATCCATGCATTACAACATTTTGCAGTCATCATAAAATAAAACTTAATTGATCATACATATTATGGATATCAATTAATCATCTATCATGTGCATGTGAGCCAATCTAGGCCCAATGTTTGAACTTTTCATTCTGATGCCACTTTGTAACACACCCCCTCCCGAATCCTACCAAATCACATGTTAGAAGGAGGTGGTTACTATGCTGACCCAAGATCCAAGGTGTTATCATGGAAAATAGGGTTTAAAAGTTTTGATCTTTTTAACTCAGTTAGAGTCTTGGTTTGACATCACCATTATGTTTGTCTCATCAAGACAGTTTCAGTGATATAAAACTTTAAATCAATCTGACCTTTGGATAAAAAACTATGGCCATTTGAATTCAAATGAATCAGAAGGTGCCATGTCACCATTTACCATTTCACCATGTGGCATCCACATGATGGTCCTAACCAGTCTCTTAATGCAACTTGGCATGATCTTAATAGTTGCCAACCTGTTGATGGGTTTGGGTTCCACTACCCTATGTTATGCATCCGGGTAGTTGCGCCTCACACACCTAGTTAGTAACCTCTGACGCACCCTACTTCACACGTCTGAGGAGTATCCTCTAGTGCACCCCACTTCAAACACCTAGGGAGTATCCTCTGGTGCTCCCACTTCATTCCTCCCAGAAATAACCTCTGGTCCTCCTGCTTCATTTATCCTAGGGAATACCCTTTTGTGCTCCCACTTAACACATTCGGGAATGAGACCTTCGATGCTCTCGCTTCACACATCTGGAAATGAGACCTTTGGTGCTCCTACTTCATTCATCTTTGTGAATGTCCTTCGGTGTACCCTCATTCATTCATCAGGGAATAACCTCCGGTGCTCTTGCTTCATACATCCGGGAACGAGGCCTCTAGGAATAACCTCGAGAAAGCATCCAAGAAAGACATATGGGGAAAACATCAAGGAATCCGATATATGTTGATTTTCTTATGCTCAATCTCAGCCATCCATTATACCAACTTCGCACTTAGTTATGTGATGCAACCATAGGTGCTAACAACTCGGCCTCCAAGACAACCTTTACATAGCCAAATAAATCTCGTGTGAGATCATAGATGATTTTAAAAGGGTGTAAGGGTAAGGCTTTTCCACCTGAACCATCTGCGAGGGTTTACAATTGTGACTCTACCATAATGGTTCTATAAGAGTGTGGACCTGCAATAGAGCCCGATTCTCACTCTTGGAATTCGATGAAGCACACACAATATTATCCCTCTTGGGCTTCCTACAAGTAAATCATCTTGGGATTCTTGATGGACGAGACACAAAACACGACACAAGGAGTTGCCCATATAAGTTAGAGACTTGCCCATTCAACCTAATAGAGTCTTGCAAGTTTCATTTGAGAAAAAAGATAAGCGTAGCAAGCTTATAATAGCATGTGGAAGGAATACAGTGCTAAGAAGCCCACCAAAACATCATCCTTCTACAAAATAACAGGGAAAACTATTTTTTCAATTCTACTACAGGTATAAACCATATATGTAGGCACATCAATCAACATCTTCACTAGCCCTACAAGCATTTCATTTTGCAAAAAAGAACCACACAGCTGCATGGCCAAGGCTCATAAACAGAATTCATAAAATATTCAAGAAATGCAAGCAATTAGACTCATGTAGCAATATCTTGCAAGAAATTACAAAAAAAAAATCTTTAAATTGATAGCTTTCAACTTAGAGCATTTCATTTACAATTCAGAAAAGAAAGGCAACTAAAAATGGGACTTCAATTTTCCACCCAACCATAGACCTATTGTAGCCAAGATAACTTACAACATTCACCCCTAAGCCAGATCCACGATCTAAAGGGAATTTCTTTCTCAGTAGCCTTTGTAGAAAGCCATCTTCAAGACATAGAGAATGGGAAATTATAATAGTGAGTGGTTTATCAGCTAATCAAGCACAACGTAATCCATAATAAGTGTGGTTTATCAATTGTGTCAAGCACTCTATGAGTGGTTTATCAACCCACAACAAGCACCCTGGGTGGTTTATTAGCTAGTCAAGCACAACAAATTTTCACAATAATGGGTGGTTTATCAGTTGTGTCAAACACTCTATGAGTGGTTTATCAACCTACAACAAGCACCCTTCTGCATTTGGTTTATCAGACCTAGCAAACACCCTTCTACATGGGATTTGTCAGACCTAGCAAGCAACTTGAGTGGTTTATCAACAGTAGCAAGCACCCCACGAGTGGTTTATCAACCCACAACAAGAACTCAATCCCATCTCCTCTTGCTCTTCCACTCACAAATTCTTTCTCCTAGGGAAATCCCATTCCCTTAGCTATCTTAGCCTTGTTCATGAGCTCCACCAAGAAGAGGTTCAACCCCATATTGTTGCGCATTCTCCTTTTTATCATTTCACGAGGGGTCTCTTCATATTCCTCTTGGACTCTTTCTCTTTTTTTTTTCTCATTATTTACACCATAAAATTAATTTAAGGTTCCAACTAATTTCAGTTGGGTTCATCTTTACTCTTCCCTCTTAGATAATGGATTTTTAATCCCATACTTCGGGCCATCGCATTATGACATCACAAAAATCAAGGAACAAGTACCAAGGGTGTCACAATAGTGAAGTTGAATAAAAGCAAGTTCCATAGGATGGGTTTAAGTCTCCTCAAAAGGACTTGGAAAGAGTCCAACAAAGATGGGAATGATACTAGGTGGACTCTTCAAATGTTTTGGATAAAAACCGTATTGGTGCATAATAATGAAGGTTAGATGCAATTTCTATCATGCATGTACAAATTAAGCAGACCAACAACCACAAAATTTTCTCAATGGTTTTAATATTTTCATTTCACTAAAGTTAAAGGACAAAGTTAAAATAACTTTGTAATATCAATGCTCCAACTCATCTTAACATGTCAACTTGAGTAACCGAACACAACAATATGTTTGACCAACACAATACATAGAAATCCCCTCAAACATGATATAAGGGTCATAAATATGTAGCTATTTAAAAACATTAAAACTACAAACAGGAAATATCGACACAAATATGTAAAACTTTTGAACCATTTAAACATATGTATTCTAAATCCATCACATAAATGAGTTAATTGCCGAGTGTTTTGATGGTCGTCTTGATGATGAACCACATTAGTTAGTTTGTGATGCGTCAGCAATCAACTCATTTATGTGATCATTGTCATGATGATGAACCACATTAGTTGATTCAAAACACATCAACAATCAACTCATTTATGCGATGGATTTAGAAGACAAATGTTCAAGTATTTCTACACAAAAGTTTCCATTCAAAAATTTTGACATATTTTGATAAATAGAAATACTCTTGAAACATTTAGTAAATAGAAATACAATAATCACACATAAGCGCAGACATAATTGTGCATTGTTTTTTTAATTTTTGTGAACTTGGAAATATTTTTTGTGTCCCAACATGCTAGATCATAAGTCGTGTATCCAATACACGCAGGGCTGGAAGGATGTGTTATGTTTCCTGGGATGTCAACAAATAACATCAAGGAGTTATTTGCTACTAAACTAATATAAGCATACAAACACATATTAGAAATTCTTTAAACCAAATATGGGGTACCTTTCCATAATAAGGAATTATCTTAAACGAAAGCATGCACACCAACAACAAAACCTTACTTTGTTGCATGTGGCGTCTCTGGTTTAATCACTTAGGGTGTTTCCAAACACTTAGATTACACAAGCAAAGTAATACCGTGTACAATGAGAGTATTGTCAACCCTTAATTAACTATACTTAATTAATTGATTCTCCAAGAAATACATCCTTTGTGCACATTTTTCTACTTCCATAAGTAACAAAAAGTGAATCCTCATAGAACATTCATCAAGTAAATATAACAACTTAATAGTTGTCAAAATAATTGTCTTCTTTTTATTAGCTAGAATTTTGTAGAAGCGAACAAGTATAGATACATATGCGTCTATGGATAGCCAATCTCTCAATCCCATGCATATAGTTACAAATAAAGTTGTGTCTCATGAACAATTAATTTCAAGAATACCTTAATGTTATGAAATGGAAAATCTAATAAGAAATCGTTTAAAAAAGTATTTCACTAAATAAGTATAATAAGATGTCATGTGAACACAATATCAATATATAAAATTATAGTACCTACCCACACCATACCTAAGCATCACGGAGTTAGAAACAAAATTTGTATGCCTATAGTATATAAAGAACATCTTTTTAATTAGTTAAAACAACTAGCTTGCATTAGGACTAGTGGGTGTTAAACTATCATTGGACTATAATAGTCAAGGATAAATCCTTCAAATCATTGATAGTGTGTAGTATGATCATTTCTCAGGGTTGTGGCAAAGATTGAATCTCCAATAATCAAAATGCCATTAGTTTTCACAAAAATATTGTTATCAATTTGAAACTCCACAGATTAGGTAAGGCTTATGATTAAAATGGTAGTATGCAAAGTCAAATAGCTCTAAAAAGTAATTTTTACTCAAGTATTTATGCATTATCTATATCTTTATAACTTGATCAATTTTTAGGGGGAAGCAAATAATCTTATGAAGATTTCAAATAGTGGTCTTACTAATGCTCCAACTCAGCATAACATGTCAATCGACAACATCATAGAACTATCTACAACTTCGTGTGTCTAAACAATGAACACATTATTGTCATCGCATCTCATTAATTGTAGCTCATTTTTTTGGCAACAATATATTGCTATTCATTACTGAATCAAAGATACAAAGAGCATGCTCAACAAGGAACACAACAAAACCTGAAGATCAACTATGAAGGGTTGACAAAAAGCCAAAAAGTTAGATCTGTATAACCATATATCTAGTCTTCCAAAAAGGATATCCAAAAATAAACAAACTTTTATCATGAACATATCTAAATCCAGCAAGAAACACAACATACAAACAAGTTTGTACCCTCCAGATATTAAACAACATATATATCCACAAACAACCTACAAAACGACCTTTATATTTTGACACAAAAACAAAAAACTAATGGACTATGAGAACAAAAGCTATAAGAACTTAGAGCAACTTGTATAGGCTAGCAAGTAGTCTTTTCCCATTAACCCATTCTTCCAAGTAAATAATCCTTGGCTGAATTTGAAGGCCCATTTTTTATAAGAAGTCTGCCCGAAGGTTAAATTCTCTATAGTGTTTTGGGAAAATTTAGTGTTCTTGGACAAACGCCTAACCCTCTAGACTTAGTAGCAGGTCTAGAAATAATAGACAGAGTAATCTCTACCTTTTCTATAATCAGTAGATAAAACAAGAGAGAAGAGAAACCTACTTGTAGTTTTTGCTAGCTCCTTGTCTCCCTTGACCAATATTTCTGCCCTTTTTCGTACTTAAGCCGCTTGAAAGGTACTTGCACAAACACAGAGACAAAAACCCATCAAGGCAAATGATAATGATCCACTTCTTATAAAAAACATGGAATCAAGAACATGATATACATATGAAAACGTTAACATATAACACAAGCATAAGGAAAAAGTTTTGAAGACTTTATTGATAAGAGGAAGAATTACAACCTATATGTGCTCGATCTAGTGACACTCTTCCAATTCATTCCCTCTTCACCTCATGACAAGCAAGACACTTCAACACTTACAATACTTGCAATCAATTCTAATCTCATATCACCAACATCTCCCTAGTAACAATTCAATAATTTCCAGCCCATGATCTCTTAGATGAGTGATCTTTTTATAGGTGAATAAAGGAGGTTATGCCATCAATGGTGATAATGAATGCCCTTCTAAATTTAGAAATTAGTTCCATGGAAGAAGGGATAGGGGATTGATGTTCCTTAACTCCCTTCCTCATCCAAAGGCGAACTCAAAGGAGTAGGTGCCATTGAGAAACTTCTAGAGGCTTCCAATGGATAAGGAATCTTCAAACCCTCACGAAAGTTCGCTCAAATTCGCCCAGCGCAGGCCAAAGAGGGACCAAGTGCGCTGCATAGCACCCTATCAGTGTATGGTTTGCATTGCAGCACACCCTAATGAATGCCTCCCTGCACTGATCTTCTTAGAAGTAGCTTTTGGATGTTTTCAGTGATGGAACTTCTTGGGAAGTGAGGCATTCTGATGACTAAATTCTTTAGGACATGTAACCACTGCACTAGGGGTTGATGGGACCTAATAGTATCGATTTATAAGTTGGGGTTGATGTGCCCAAATAGATCTGTAATGGTTTCCCCCTAAAGCATGAAGTCGTAAATATATATGTTGAGTGAAATTCTTTATCATAAGGAGAGGAGGTTTCGAAACAGAAGGTGACCTGCATCAATTACAATACATATATCATGATAATTTGATTTTTCTCATGAACTAGCTGAGGGAAGGCATACCCATGCTTAGCTTATAAACTTTCATTACATGTACAAATATAGTCGTCTACAGATATAGACCCATGAATGGTTGACCATGAATGTAAGGTAATTGTACATTTGATTTAGTACTCCTGAAAATATTGTAGCCCAGGTGGATGGAACTAGATCCGGGGTCTTCAATCTCATTCAATTTTTTTCTCAAGTACAAGTCTAACCATGTGAATAGATGTTCTAAATTCGATCGTGGAAAGGCATCGTTTGATTACCAACCAATGATGTAAGCCATTAACAGATGCGAGAGGAATCACCGATAATGATAATGACCCTCAAGGTATTATAGTACAATTCGCATGGTGTGAATAAATGATTTCATGTCAAACACCATACAAAGTCTTTCGGTCGAAGGCCATTGATGTCAACCTATCGCCGGAAGCGAGAAACATACCATTGATGTATGCAAGCTTCAAGGTGCTGAAGGGGTGTTTCTGAGTCAACTTCTTGGATGATGTGATGATGTTGACAAGAAGCGACTCATCGCAGGAGGGCCTTGATGTATCCCACATCTACAACACAAAACGAGATAAATGATTTTGAAGATGAAAAATCAACTGACGACAAAAGGTTCAGGAATGGTGGTCATGAAAATGAAGGTTTACGATATTGCAAAGGATGAAGTTTGAACTGAATCACTTCTCTTGAACATGTCGGCGACACTAAGATGAATTGGTAGCATTGACCCAAAACAAAGTAATGGATGGTATGATAGACCAACGGTGTGATAACCATCAAGCTGAATGAGCCAACTCACATAATCATGGTGATGAGGTGAAAGTGCCATGTTCAAGAGAAATTTGCTACCATAAAGTTTTCTCGACTTTTTCCATTTTCCCTAGTCATTGCTAACCAGTACCTCTTTATTTTTTATCAAGCTTGAGGAGGATAACATATGCTTGGTGTATAATTTTACCCTTCGGGCGAATCCATCGCTATTTGATGCTTTAACAAGTCTAGCGAAGGTGAAACTCGCCCTTGTCTAGATGGACAAGTTTGTCATTATTTAATGTTTTTAACGAGTTTAACGACAAAGACAACTCGATCCTTTTCATGTTTAGAGAGTTTGAAACGGGACGCAAAGGAAACTCCATAAGTTCTTTTTCGTAAAATAATCTCTCAAGTCCGAAAAAAGCGTAAAATAATACAAGAGAGATATCGTTTCCAATCCTTTAACAAGCTGGAATAGACAAGCGCTCGACAATCTTTTCATATTTACAAAGTCTGAAAAGAGTTTAAAGAGGACTCCAAGGGGGTTCTTTTTCGTTTTTAACAAAGCTCAAAAAAGAGACAAAAGTTTTCTTTGTGATCAAAGATGTTCAATTTACACTTGAGCGCATCAAATTCTGCTTTCAACTGTTAAACCTGCTCAAAACTCCATCAAAGAGGATTAAAAATACATGTTCATGGATAAAATGAATAAAAACTAACATTTACTTGATTAATGTGTAAGAAATAAACATAAAAACAAGTTTTATCATTCATTTTTACCATTTCACTTTTACCCTTTGACTTTGGTGCTCTGGAGCAGTTTTTCACCTCAAAGTTCACTAGCTGATTTGGAGGATTCAATGGACCGTTTCTCGTGCTGTCCGGACTAGGTAGGAGTTCTCCTTGTTCTCGTTCATTTTATTCCATTTATTTTCAGTTTTAAGCAAAAAAAATTGGTTTTTGAGGCCCCTAGGGTTTCCTTTTTCGCACTCTAGATCAACGCACTCTTTCAATATCGAAAGGTGCGCTACATTACACACACCTAGAAGGTTGTATGTATTGCAACGCATTGTCTCTAAATGAGGGGTGCGATGGGTGAAAAAACCAAATTTTGAGAATTGTTTTCTCCCAAATTTTCCACTATTTTTTGCAAAAAATGGATCCTAATTTGTCTAATGGTTGCATTTCAGACATTCATCGGATCAAAATAGTGATTATATGGACAGAACGAGAGCATGAAGAACAAGACATGATTGACCTAAATAATCAGGGAATAGTTGATGCCCTAAGGAATTGTGGGTTACTGAAGTATTTTCGATTATCCAGCATGCGGCAACAAATTGAGCTTTTACAATACCTTGTTCGTTCTTGGGATCTTACTGATCAGGTTTTTCACATTAGGGAAAAAATTATCCCCTTTACCATCGATGATATTTACTTTCTGACTGGATTGTCGAGGTGGGGTGCCCCCATCTCATTATCAGGATTTACCAGAGGAGGTGAATCAGTGAGAGATTATATACAACAGTTCTGTCGGGAAGGATCTCAACCTAGCAGAGACAGAAAGATCAACATCAAGGATGTTAGTGATTTACTGTTGAGAACAATCCTTTTTAACCTCGCCAAACTGGCTGGCAACGCAACTTTACACTTGGCAAACAGGTCATCTATGTTGTATGCTTTAGAGTGTTTAGAGCCAATGGTGTTCGACTGGTGTGAGGCAGTTCTTTCATCCATGAAAGAACAATTGACCAAGGTAAATAATGGAAAGACAACAAAAATTGCCTATGGGTCTATCTTGATTTCTTTTGCCTTGGAGAGAATTCCACTCATGCAGCCACAACACATCTCATTGGGAGTACTTGGACCTAGAGACCCACAGATGCAAAGGTGGGTAGATCTTATGGCTAGGCATGCTAACCAATCATTGATCTCGTTTACCCCTGCTTTCTTTGAGTGGTTTAACCGACAAGACATGGCCTTCGCAAAATATCCATATTCAGGAATGGACTTCCATGGTGATCCAGATCTGATGTTACCGGTTGGAGCGCAGTGGAGTGCTATTGGTAAATTGTTTGACCAAAGTGTTTTTGTTTTTAAAGTTTCTACTTTTTTTGTGCTTTTTTATTATTGCCAAGACTAAACAAACATTTTTATATGTATGTAAATGTTGGATCTGTTCGACCTGTGGGACACCAACAAGAGGCAGGTGTGCCAGGACAGAGAGTTGTTGGGAGAGGCAGGTGTGCCAATACGGAGAGTTGTTGGGAGAGCAGTTCTCCAAGACTTGAATTTAGCAGAGAGATTAGCCGAGCTACATGATCATATAGAGGGTTTGACCCTAGGTATTCCATATGTACGGATCGAGGAGTTACATATGCGATTGCAGCGCCACACTATTGGTGTGCCGAGTCGTTGGATGAGACTCCTACGCATGATAGCACAAGTTGTGACCTGTTATCATGAGCAACATTAGTCTACTTGGATATCTTCCGCATACATTTTTGAGTTTTTTGGGTCAAATGACCAATTTTTGTCTTGGACACAAACTATTTGTAAAAGCTTATATACAACTATCTATTTGACTTTCAAAGTTTTATTATGGTTAACTGATGCAATCCTATTCAAATGATGATGTGAATTGAAAATGTTTACTTTACAAATGTTGCAAATGTCTATTTAACACATAGTTTGCTAAAGAATCAGTTAATGTGTTTAGATTTCTGGAAATATGTTGATATTGAATAAAATCAAAATACCTTTCCTAGCCTAATGATGATTTGGCGTATGCCAAGTGAAATGGCATCAGAGAGGAGTTCAATCAACACACAATACTCAATGATATTGTTTGTCGATCGTCCAATACACATCCCTTTAAAACTCACTAACTCGTCGCTTGGAGAGAAAATGGCCCATGTTGCAGAAGATAAATTCTGCGTACTATGACTAGCTCCATCGACATAACCAACAAATGGTTCCAAAAAGTTCAACATCTGCACAAATGCGAAGTGGATTACCTAACCAAATAAAAACTCTAAAAGAAACACATACACACAAATGCAATCAAAGCATATGTATAGTGAGTTTTACAACACTCAACTAAGCATAGTAATGTTTAAGGTACAACCCATTTCGAGGCTGTGACAATGGAATCCCATCATAGTCCACTAACTCGTAGGCACCTTTCGTCAACACACATTTAACAATGTAAGGGCCCATCCATAGTGGTTCAAATTTTCCCGCTCCAAGTTTATCAGAATCCTAACTGTAAAGCAAGACCAGGTCACCTTTTGAGAAGACACGAGGCTTAACATTCTTATCATATTGCACCTTGATGTGTTTTTTATGCACCTCATTAGCCACTGCGGCATCACGACGGGTTTCATCCAGATGGATTAATTCCAAGAAATGTGCTTCTTCTTCAAAAGTGTCAGGTAACAGGGCAATCACGAGTTTTAGAGACAAGATTTCACATTGGATTGGTAAGATTACTTCCAAACCATACACCAACTGAAAAGGCGTAAATCCGATCACATTTCTCACCGAGGTTCAATATTCCCACAAAGTCGAGTACAAGATTAAATGCCAATTCCTTTTATGAACTCTAATAATTATTTGCAACATGCGCTTAAGAACTTTGTTGATAGCCTCAACTTGTCCATTACCTTGCGGGTAGTATGGAGTAGAACTATCATGTGACAGTCCTAATTTGGCAGTTAATTTGACCACCATGTGATTGCGAAAATGCGATCCATGATCTGTAACTATAGCTTGTGGTACACCAAACCTGGCAACACATGGTTGAAAAAACAGAGCAACCGTTTCGCTGCTATTGTTCAATGTTGGCATCGCCTCGGCCCATTTGGTAAAATAGTCAACGACGACTATAATATACCCATGCCCCCCGACCGAGGTGAGGTTACATGTCATAAAATCAATGCCCCATTTTGCGAATGGGCCAACAACAACGACTGGATGCAGTGGTGCAGGTGGTAATCTGGTTTTACGGTCAAATATTTGGCAAGCATGGCAACTTTTGACAGTGCAAATGCAATCTTTGAATATGGTTGGCCAGAAGTAACCAACACGTAGAATTTTTTGTGTAGTTGCGTAACCAGATAAATGCCCCCCACAAGCACCTGAATGACACTCATTCAAATCTTTTTCGGCCTCCTCATGAGTAAGGCATCTACATAAGATCGTATCGACACCACGACGATAAAGTGTATCACCAATGATGAGATAATTTTTGGCTTGGTATCGAGTACGTCGTTGTTCAGAGTGAGAGGTATTAGGCCGAAAAGCTTGGGTCTGGAGATAGACCAGTATATCTCCATACCATGGATCACTTGACGAGATAAGAAACAGAGACTCATCCAAGATTGATGCTTCTGATGTTAAATCAGTGGAGGATGAGGGAAGATCACAAAGTAACTTGGCAAAGATAATAAATTTCTTTGATTTAGATTTGATGAATTCCAAATCAAACTCCTATAAAATAACTATCCATTTAGAATAATTGCCCCCCAACAATTGACGTGACAAAATGTATGTCATAGGGTTGCAATCTGATATAATGGTAGTTTTGCAGAGGAGGATGTAAGGACGAAATCTCTGCACAGCTTGAATGGCTGCCAAGACTAACTTTTCGACATGGGAATACTTACTTTTTGTATCATTGAGATTACGACTCAAATAATAAATAGGATGTTCAGTTCCACTTTCTTCTTGAACTAAAACCATACCAATAGTTGTATCTGCAGCGGTGAGATACAAGTAAAAGTCTTTTTGATAGTTTGGGGCATACATTAATGATGCTCTAATCAAGGAATCTTTGAGAGCATCAAAGAAGCTTGCGCAACTTGGTCCCAATGGAAGGGTACCCCTTTCTTCAATAGACATGTGTAACCTTTAGCTAATTCAGCATAGTTTGGAATGAACCTCCTTAGAAAGTTTTCCTTCCCTTGAAGTTTTTGTATTTGTAACAAGCTTGAAGGTGGAGGCAAGTCAAGGATTTCCTGAACCTTAATGGGATTGAGTCGAATTCCATCTTTTGAAATTATGAATCCAAGCAATCGACCAGAGCCAACACAAACACACATTTATGTGGATTGTGTCTTATCTTGTAGTGTCAACATTGTAAGAATATTGCTCTCAAATGTTGTGGGTGATCAGTCCGTTTTCGTGAATGAGCAGGAAAATCATCAAGGTAAGGTTGAACAATGTGCTTGATGTCATAGAAGTCATAATTCATCGCCCTTTGAAATGTAGCCCATGCATTCTTCAAACCAAAAGGTAACTTTCGATAAGAGAATGTGCCCCACGAACAAATAAAAGCAGTTTTTGATTGGCCTCATGGGTAGATATTGATTTGATTATAGCCAGAAAATCCATCCATAAATGAAAAGATTTCAGATCCGGCACATTTGTCAATAATCTGGTCGATAAAATGTGTAGGATAATTGTCCTTTGGACACGCTTGGTTTACATCACTATAATCGACGCACACTCGAATTGTCCCTTGTTTTTTCATCACTAGAACAATATTAGATGCCTAATCAGTAAGAGGTACAGGGAAAATGAAGCTAGCACGCAAAAGTTTTTCAACCTCTGTTTTAATGGCAGCGACTTTCGTAGGATGAACAGGTCGAAGCCGCTGTCGTACTGGTTTGAAATCAGGGTACATTTTAATCTCATGTTCAACAATACTTGAGTCAATTCCCGACATCTCCTCATAAGACCATGCAAAGATATCTCGAAATTCGCGAAAAATAGCACAATAATTATCAAGTTCCAATGAAGAACAAGATTTGTTGACATGAATATTTTCTACAATGTTAGGCTTGGTCGAAATGTTTATAGAAATCATTTCTTCTATGTTGAACAAATTATGCTTAGAATCTACAGTATTTACAAAATTTGACATGAAATCAACGATCAATGGGTGATTTAGTTCATTTGAATAATCTTCAATGTCATCTAGAAGGTGGGAACGATGATGATAATCCTCCCACAATGCTTCTCCTATCATCATTGATTTGACGATTCCTTCATCCGTAGAATGTATATGTGAAAAAGGATCCTAAGAGGTACCATATTCTAACGACCTATCTACCCATACAGTTGTTGAGTGTGGATTGGGGTTTGTCGTACAAGCCCGAAAAATTGATTGCTATGATGATTCAATGGGGCTGAACAATAACCCCTCACTATGACCATCAATTTCAAAGTGGCTGGAAATTCTCGTAAAATTAGATGATGTAGAAGAAATCATGTTGCATGTCTCCACTCTTGCCACTTTCGCCAAACCAGATGGTGACGGGAGGGTGAAAGTGCCCGTCAGGGAAGGATATTTAAGGAGACCTATTCCAACACTTTGAAGTGACAATGGGTTTCCATGTCTCAACATAATGCTTCCCGTAGCCTGTGAACTATTGGCAAAGAAGGCTAGCCGATGACTGTGATTCCACCCTTGAAAGGGAATGCAATTGTACGAAAGTACGTGGAAACGACAACAGCCATAGCATATACCCAAGGCCTTCCCAGTAAAATGGTGTAATCAAGGAGTCTGTCACCTACCTCAATGTCAACAGTAACTATCTTGCCCCCTAGTTCGATTTGCAGGTTACTCAAAATCCCATATGGAGTATATGTTCTTCCATCAAAGGCTTTTAACCTAGTTGGTGATCGTGACAATGGCGATGAACCAAGTGTTTTCCAGCAGCTCATGGACATAATGCAAGTAGATGCCCCCTCATCAATAATAGTTCGATGAACATTCTTATTGAGAGCTTTTACTTGTATTAGGAAATCTAATTGTGCCAATAACTATCATGAATATCCCGCATGGTTAAAAACCACAAGATTTGAATTCGTAGGATCTATTCCACCTATTGCTGACAATAAAGCTTGTTTCTAGGAGGGACGGTTTTGCAACACCACGAGTGTCAACATAGCGGAAGGTGATTGAGGCAGACCTTCCACTATATTATAGTTTTGAGCTACTCGAGCATGAGGATTGAATGTTAATTTGTGCACAACTCCCTTTGGTGGCTTTATCATAAATTCAGGTACAACTGGTGGAACAACTTCTAATGAAGTCGAGGTTGAAGTACTAGGTTGATCAATGGCCTGGTTATTCGATGACGACAGATTTCCATAATGTTTGTTTCTTGTTGACACCAAAATGTCGTTTTGTGGATTTGTGATGGATAACATGAGTACTTGGGATGTGAAAGCATTGTCAGTTGCAACCAAATGTGTCTTCGAGGTAGGAAATGGATCTGTCAACACTGTTGATGTGGCTGAAGTCTTTAAAAATTTAGAGAACTTAGAGCGATGTGGACAATCTCTTGTACAATGCTCGTCATTACATATCAGACATGGATAACGAGGTTTCCTAGCTGCAGTAGCCGGAATCAGATGATTTCTCTAGAGTGGAATTTTCTTGTTTCTTTTTGTTATTCTTCCCCTTTTTCTTACCTCCTGGTTGCTTTGGATTTTTGCCTTTGTCAGATGATATGACATTAATCTATGAGGCATGAGTGTTTTCTAATGCATTGGTAGCTTGATTGGAAACAACAAGAGTTTGACCAGATGGTCTTCTTGCTGCCTATGTGCTTAAAGAACCGATCACACCGTTGTCGACATGGGAGTCCCTACTCGATTGTGGAGGTGGTGGAACAGTGAAAGCTGGTCTAGGTGCATCGGGAATTTTATCATAGAGCATGCCAGATTGTGTGTAAATCAAATCTAAGTATTGGGCACGAGCGATAACTTGCTCTTCTATGACGACTCCTCCTTTTGACACATCCTTAGTGATTGATGGCAATAAGGACTTTATGAACCACTCAGCTAAAAGTTGATCGGGAACGTATGTCTTAACCATTCGACGACGACGTTGCCACTCATGAATATGATCTGAGATATGGGTGGCAGTAGTCTGTTTAAAGTTGGTCAAGAGCTCCGTTCCAGTCTCGTATTTGATAGGTAACTGGAAGTGGGTCAAAAAGGTAGTGGCTAAAGTGGTGAAGTTACCGAAAGAAGCTCTCTGTAATTCCATGTACCATTTAGTAGTTGGACCAGTAAGTGTTCTTTGGAAAAGATGAAGTCTGATCGAATCATCATTCAAAGTGTTGGATGAACACCATAAATGAAAGGTCATAACATGATTCGATGGGTCCTCTCCAGGAT
Source organism: Pinus taeda (assembly GCA_000404065.3). Taxonomy (NCBI): domain Eukaryota; kingdom Viridiplantae; phylum Streptophyta; class Pinopsida; order Pinales; family Pinaceae; genus Pinus; species Pinus taeda. The sequence continues at coordinate 118,592 of APFE031724858.1, forward strand.
TTCCGTTAAACTTTGGAATATCAGATGGTAACTTATGTGGAATTACCGGCCACCAAGGTGCATATGTGATTAGATCATTGGTGAGCCAGTTTAAATTTGGTAATTCTAAAGTTGCTACGAATGGAAACTATCGATTCAAGTCAGGTTGAGCATACCCAGGATATGATGGAATTTCCTATGCAATAAGTCTTTGTAGACCAACATAGGGCATCTGCATTTGGTAACCTTGGTGTGGTTGTTGAACAAAACCAGGATAAGGTGGTTGTTGATAACCAGACTGAATTTGTGGTTGTCCATAACCTGCAAAGCCTTGTTTCCTAGGACCTTAGTAAGCTTTATATTGACCAAAACCAAGCTGAGCTTGTAAACCAAGTCCAAACTGAGGTTGGAACTATTGGAATTGGGGTTGTTGGAATTGTGGCAACCATGGTTGTTGAACCAACTGTTGTTGCCCAACAATAAAAGGTTGACCAGGTTATGAATCAACTATACCAATGTAAGCCTGGGTCAGTCCAAATAAAGGTATACTAACCTGAGGTTGTTGCTGAGCTCCAGAAACAAGTGGTTGTTGTATAACAACTTGATAAACTTGAACATATTGACTTGAAACTTGTGGTTGCAAGAGAGAAGGATCAGTTTGTACCGGTTGAGATACAACACTTTGAGCTTGTGACAGTGGCACAGTGGTAACAACAGGTGTAGTAGGAACAATTGACATAGTGTGCATTGGTTGTGTTGGATACACAAGCCTTGGTTGAGTTGGCATTACTGGTTGCCATTAACAAACTCTAATTCCAGGTTGAATCGAATATTGTGGGAAATTAACATATGGTTGTCCTCCAGAATAAGGAGGATACGATAAATAAACAAATTGCTCTCCATATGGTGGCAATCCAGTATTTAATGGATATATAGGTCTTTGTTGACCAGGTTTCCCAACCTGATATTGATGTGCATGGTCAAACTGTTGGGTTCCCATTAGAGAAGGACCAGGCAGAATTCCAGTTGAGGACATGGGTGATGACCATGATGCAGAAGCAACCCCTGGGTGGGTTCCTGATAATGATTCGTAACCAATCAGGATGGACGATTCACCATACAAGTGTGACTCAGGTGTGGTAGAAAACATCGAAGGAGTTACAACAGAAGATTTCGCTGCAGTTGCATCAAATGATACAGTCTGGGATGTTAACGGTTGTTCAGCCATAGTTAACTGGCCCAAAAGTTGTCCTAAAGATTTGACGGGTACTTGAAAGGAAGCAGGATCAGATGAAGCAAAGTAATCAGGAGTAGTAGGGTAAAGATAAAGCCTAGTTCTGAAGTGAAATGAGGTTCCAAGTGTGGAATCTCCTACTAATTCCTCCTCTATGGCAATCAAACCTAGTGGAAGGACTTGACCGTTAGGTCCATAAAATATTTCTGGTGTTGATGAAAGTGTAGTTTCAATAGTTACTGATGTCTGAGGGGTAACAGCTTCTGAATGTCGAAATTCGAAGTCCAGATATTCAGGTAAATGAACAACAGTTTCAGAGGGAGGTTCCTGAACAACTTCAGGTTCAGATGTAACTTCTATTTGAATTGGAATAGATTCAGGATGAACTTCTGGTTGAACTGATTCAAGTTCAGAAGCACTTTCTTATCGAACAATTTCAAGTTGAGTATCAACTTGTTGTTGGAAAACCTCGGTTAATGTTTCACTAGGATTAGTGCTAATGTCCTCAGGGAATTGTGAAACTTCTTCTTGAGGAATGGATATACGAGAAACAGTCAGAGTAACTGGAGTCTCTGTAGCTACCGAAATAAATGTTTCAGGTAACCCAAATGAAGAACCAAGAGTTCTTGATGTACTAGACTTAGTTAAACGAGACAGATTTGTCTAAATTGGTGTCGCTTCGGGAGGCAAAGGCGGTTGGTTCGCTGTTCTCCACGAACGACGGGGTTTGGGTTGATGTTCCTCCAGAATTGTTGATTAATTTTATTATAAAAAAAGAAATAAACAAAGAGGGGTAACTAGGCAAAAGGTTTACTAGGCAACTGTGAACTGTAGAATACCTCCTGGCGAACCAAGAAGTATGAGCAGGAAATCTCCCCGAATGCTGTGTTCGGTGTATCACATTTGCAAGGTGACTGACTCGGTTACTTAAGGATGGATAGCAACCTAGTGTTGTCCTCCCATATATACTCGAAGGTACATGGAGGTCGAGTGTGTATAAGCATTGTCTAATGCAAAACCACACAATGAGAGCATTCCCATATACTTTACGTACTGTAACGCTGCCTTATATACCCGAAGGTACGTGGACGAGCTACGATATACTCACGTACGTGGAATGAGGTATCACACTCGGGATGTATTGCAGACAAGTTAGCGATAACTGCTTGGTTTAATGACATCGGAACACGTCTCTAGCCTAGAACTACTAAATGATTTCGTTAATGACAATGCTCCATTAGGTAAATTGATGTTCATTTTAAGTTGATCTTGCTTAGGAATTTGCCTTTCAAGTTCACCACGTGATGTATTCTAAAATTCCTAGGAATGCAACTATCATGATAAGTATTCTTTCCTTTCACTGTTAACAATGAAAATCCTAGCTACTTAGGGATAGAGCAATCAGATTTCTTTTGATCAAAGAGCAAAGAGCACAATCTAAATGCAAATTCCCTACACTACTCAATCTAGCACACACAAACTCTTTTCAATGCAAGATGCATGTATTTCTTTTCAATTTCCCTTAATGTGAATGATTCAAAAAGGAAAACTAATGCACAAATGATCAACAAACTCTTTTCATAAAAATGACGATTTGGCAACAATTTCTTTTCAAGGAAAGGAAAACTCTATGACACTTTCGTTGTCAAAGAAATGAGGAATTACGACACTTTCAATGAAAAGACTAATCATATGCACATATCAACCAATCGATCTTTTACGAATGAAGACTTGATGACAATTCAACTTTTGAAGGAAAAGAGGATTTTACGACACTTTCTTTCGTTAAAGATCAATCGATTAAAACTAATTTTCGACTATAGATTGAAAATGACAAAGTAAATACATAAGAAACAATTATCAATCCTAGTCTAAGTAGGGCCAAATTAAGGAGATGAAAATATATTTTCAAAGACAAAACGTCATTGACATTCAACAACCAATTCAAACAAGAGAAAATTGGCAAAACTTTCAGTTCCTAGGTGGGAAACTGACCCTCAAGGGATCAGCGCAGACAATAGTTAGAGACAATGTGTTGAATCACTCTGTATCTATGCGGGAAGTGCACTACAACACACTGTGTCCTTCATGAGACTGCGCTGATGATAGTAAGCAATTATGAAGGCAATTTTGACACAATTTCGACTCAATTTTCAATGAAAGAGGACTGAAATTCAATGAACGACCACAAGTATAGTATGTATAAATGTCTTAAGAGGCTGATAAGCTACTAAGATGGATAATTGCTCCCCAGTGGAGTCGCCAATTTGTTTTGTGAAAATTTAGTGTTCTTGGACAAACGCCTAACCCTCTAGACTCAGTAGTAGGTCTAGAAACAACAGACAAAGTAATCTCTACCTTTTCTATAATCAATAGATAAAACAAGAGAGAAGAGAAACCTACTTGTAGTTTTTGCTAGCTCCTTGTCTCCCTTGAATGATCTTGCCACTCCTTTCCATACTTAAGCCGCTTGAAAAGTACCTGCACAAACGCAGAGACAAAAACCCATCAAGGCAAATGATAATGATCTATTGCTTATAAATAACATGGAATCTAGAACGTGATATACATATGAAAGCGTCAACATATAACACAAGCATAAGGAAAATTTTTTGAAGACTTTATTGATAAGAGGAAGAATTACAACCCATATGTGCTCGATCCAGTGACACTCTTCCAATTCAGTCCCTCTTCACCTCATGACAAGCAAGACACTTCAACACTATTACAATACTTGCAATCAATTCTAGTCTCATATCATCAGCATCTCCTTACAATTCAATAATTTCTAGCCCCTAATCTCTTAGATGAGTGATCTTTTTATAGGTGAATGAAGGAGGTTATGCCATCAATGGTGATAATGAATGCCCTTCTAAATTTAGAAATCAGTTCCATGGAAGAAGGGATAGGGGATTGATGTTCCTTAACTCCCTTCCTCATCCAAATGCAAATTCAAAGGAGTAGGTGCCATTGAGAAACTTCTAGAGGCTTCCAATGGATAAGGAATCTTCAAAACCTCACGAAAGTTCGCTCAAATTCGCCCAGCGCAGGCCAAAGAGAGACCAAGCGCGCTGCATAGCACCCTGTTAGTGTATGGTTTGCATTGCAGTGCACCCTAATGAAGGCCTACCTACGCTAATCTTCTTAGAGGTAGTTTTTGGATGTTTTCAGTGATGGAACTTCTTGGGAAGTGAGGCATTCTAATGACTAACTTCTTTAGGGCATGTAACAAATGCACTAGGGGTTGATGGGCCCTAATAGTATCGATCTGTAAGTTGGGGTTGATGTGCCCAAATAGATCTGTAACATGTAGACATGGAAAAAGGATAAGGATTAAAACTCGTAGAGTAGCTTCTTCATCTTGGACTTCCAATAGGATATATTCAAGACCCGCAATTCATGCATCCTAGATAGCCAGTCTATGATGATCTTAGAATCCCCACCAATCATGATATTGGAGATGTATAAAGCTTTTGCTATAAACATGAGGGCCCAGGAAACCAGGAGTTTTGCTTTAGTATTAGTACCTAGGCCAAACCCATACTAGCTTTTATAAAGTGGTTTCTAACAAGAAAAATTATAAAACCACCTGCAGACTTCTCCCATTGAGCTTCACCGTTAAAGAAGGCAACACGATAACCAAGATTAAGAACAAGACTTAATGCATTTTTCCTATGAAAAACATTGTTCTTAGGAGGATATTCCCGCTAGAAGGCGACCACTTTAGATGTGGCCAAAACCAAGTTAGGCATTATATTTTCAAATATCAAATTGTTCCTTAAACCTCACAATTTCCATGCAATGAAGATTAAAATTGAAAATAATTTTTGCGTGTTAGAATACCAAAATAGAAGGCAGTCACCAAAGTTTTCAAAATTCTTAGACATCTTAATCACAAGAACAACAAAAACATTAGACCATAGAGTTTTAACAACCCTTCACCTAAGAAATAGATGATCTATGCCCCCCCCAACTCCTATTCATAAAACACAAACGTTGGGACCTTGAAAGCCCCTTTTCTGCAAGTTATCCCACAATAAAATTTTATTCTTCATAACTAACCACAAGAAGGTTTTGAGCTTTGAAGGGAGATTCCATTTCCATATTATATATTTCCATTAAGAGGCTTCAACCTAATAAGAGGAAGAGGCAATGCCCATGTATGGTGATTTTGCAATCACACTACCTGAAGTGTTATCCTAGGCCCAAACAAGCATGTCCTTACTCTTTGGAGAGGCTAATACCATTATTAAAGATGAAATAATGTCATTCGATAACAATATTACCTTGCAGAAATAGATCATATGAGGTGATCCAAAATGGATCTTGGATAGACTTCTAAGTCTAAAGTGTTCCTCACAGAGGAAAATGAAAGTCCAAGGATGCTCCTGGAAATAGTCCCATTGCATAGATATTTTCATTTTGAATCTATAACAACTTGAATGGGCTAAAATGGACTTCGGATGATGAAGTTATCGCAAAAAGAAGTTTGCCTTTGTTCCTTCGAAAAGGAGGCAAATTCTTCCAAAAATGGGCTACAGGTCTTATAAAGGAAAATCACATCGGAAGGGTTAAGAGGAGGACTTAAGACAAGGGCAGAAGGAACCCCCGATTGCGACCTCCGACTTATAGCATTTGAGGTAGGCCTTCGCCCAATATCGGGACCCCACGTATAACGACATGTGACTGGGTGATATGTGATGCAATGGAGCGATTGCGATATCGACGTCAGTGTATGCCATGGTATAAGGGAAGAACCCCTGGGCCATAGCGAATGCGATATGCCGATGCGATATGTCAAGATGCGATATCGACCGTTGGATCGGGTGCGCAGATCAATGGTCCAGATTCAATCGGCGGTCAGAAGATCAGTGATCCCTGATAGAAAGGGTTGTTGAGATAATGACATGCGATGCGATAAAAACCATCCAATTAAGGAGCCAATCAACAGTCAGGATTTGATCGGCGATCCCCGATGCCAGGGCCAATGCGATTGCGATAAGCGATAAAACACAGACCCGATGGGATTTAAAGACCCAATTACATAAAATTTGAAATCCGGTTTCTCGGGATTTCTGTGTATTCCCATGTATTGAGATTTTTAGACCTCCCGCCTATGCGATTGCGATATGCCGATGAAAGGCTGACCTGATAAGGTTTATAGGTGCGATTTCATAATGTTTGAAGTCCATATTTCGCGCCCGATAATGTATTTCTAGTAAATCTCTATGTATTGGAATTTCATTCCATTTTCGGGTTTTCACCTGGAAGAAGGCCCCGAATCCTTTGTAACTGCCCCTAATCATTGTGCCATGTTGCAAGCGAGCGTTTTATAGAAAATGATGCGTTTGTAATGCAGAGAGAGCTGCAGAGCCACAAAGCCAGATGGCCAGTCAAAGAGACAAGGAGCAGAAGAAGCCGCAGAGGAATGATTACACGCAGAGAAACAACTACGGAAGCCGCAGAGCCAGAGGGATGCTTCAAGAGAGCCAGAGAGCTCAATTGATGAGGTAGATGGAAGCGCAGGCAGCTGAGGGAGTTTTTGGAGTCACTTGGAGGTCGAGCGAAAAACTAAAGAGCTGAAAGTTGCTGAAAAGGGTCGCTGGAAGGTTGCTGAAGAGTCGCTTGGAAGTCAAGCAAATTACAGAGGCACCCAGAGGTCGAGAGAGAGAGCTTCGAGAAGCTAGAGCCGAAGAGCCAGAGCCAAGAGTCAGAGCCAGAACCAGAGTGAGAGCCAAAGCCATGAGCCAGAGCCAGAGCCAGAGCTAGAAAGCCTGAGAGTTTCAGAGCCAGGGATAAGATGGAGTTCTAAGCCCATTGTGTTCTATGTAAATCAGTGGAGTTGAGCATGGAGCTTGTAAAAGAACTTATGCCATAATCCCAAAGAGCCTAGTCGAGTTGATTAGAGCTTAAGGAGACGTAGCCCAAGAGTTTTGGGTGAACTCCAAATTAATATTGCTGTTATGTGTGTTTGTTTTGTTGCTGCATTATTTACTGTGACATGTATTTAAATATCAGCATAAGTAACAGAACTCAAAGCACATAAATAGTTCAAAAAACAAACATAAGCATACACCTATTTTCAAGCATTATTAATTCCGCAATTGGTTAATCATAATATCTTGGGCATATATATATAAGCTTTGGAAGTGGGAGAGGTTCTTGTAAGTTAGACAAGAAGCCTTTAACACCCCATTTTCAGATCATGAGGAAAGCCAACGACCAATGGAGCAATAAAAAGGAAAGGAACTGAAAGCTTGATCTAGCAAATACAGACCTTAGGAATTAAGGGAATTGGCCAATGAATCAAATAAGAAACAATGAGAGATTCCACCAAGAAAGGGGTCTTTGCCCAGACAGATCTAAAAACCATTGTCAACCTTCCATAACAACCATTTAAATATCCATGGAAAGGAAGTCATGAGACCTTTCCAAACAATAGACCTAAAAGCAATAGAGACAAAAGAGGCTACAACATATTTACAAACCCAATCAATCATGGATTGTCTTTTGAGGTACTTATCCTTGATCACATAACTCCATAATCCATCACTTACCAAGGTTCCATACACATTTTTAGCAGTAAGATCTTTCCCAAACCAGAAGAGGTTTTTAAGGCCCCAATCCCCCAAGCTTTTTGACCTGGAGAGGGAATCCCAACCTACAAGATGAATTTTGCCTTTCTTCCTTGATTGGCCATAAGAAATGAGACTTTTTTTATCTAATTTTGTTGTGAACAAAAGATGGAATTCTTACTAAACTCATCTAGAAAACAAGAATGCTTTCAAGGACCAATTTTGATAGCACCAACCAACTCCTAAGGGGCAATGATCTGTAGCACCAACATTTTTTTTTTTTTTTTACCTTATTGACCAACCAAAACCAATTTTTTTTTTTTTGAGCCAAAAGCCAAGGCATTTAAACCCAATGTCTAGGTCCTCCTTCCTGTAAGGCCAAATACCCCTTAAACTTGCCAATATTGAATCCTCAATCTCATGGTGGAGAAAACATGATTTATCTAGGCTAACCTCCATTCCTATCTCAAGGCAAAAGATTGAGATAATTTTCTTATAAGTTGTCCATTCACCCACATAACCATCCCCTAAAATAAGCACATCGTCAACAAAGAGTGAGTGAGAAATTATTAAAGTGGCAAAAACTTTAATACATTTTATTCTTCCTTCCCCTATTTTTTGCAAGATAAATTTGCTAAGTCCTTCAATGACCAAAAAGAAGAGGAGAGGGGACAAAGGGCATCCCTGACAAAGCCCTCTGGAGTAGGGAAAAAAATGAGAAGGCGAGCCATTAATTAAGGCAACAAAGGGAGCAAAAGCGACATAAGCCACTCTCTAGTTGGTTACAATTACCCCTCAACCCATTTGAATTAGTAGCATCCTGAGGAAATCCCAGTTAACATTGTCATAAGCTTTCATCATGTCTAATTTTAAGAAGAGGGCTTTGATCTGTTTGACCTTGATCGAATGAAGGCACTCCTGGGCAATACCAATAGCTTCATGAATTTGCCTTCCAAGTAGGAAACTGAATTGCTCCTTGGAGATTTCCGACGCCATCTTCACCTTTAGTCTGTTAGCTATGGTTTTAGCAATAATTTTATGGACCAAGTTACACAGGGAAATTGGTCGAAATTGATTAAAGGAGAGAGCTTTGGAAGATTTGGGAATTAAGGCAAGGAAAGTGGCATTGATAGAGCTGTTAACTCTGGATTTGACTCTAGACTCCTCAATGACTTTCAAAATGTCATTCCCCAATAGATCAAAGAAATGAATAAAAAATTGTGCAGTCCAATCATCAGGCCCAAGGCTCTTTTCTTTAGCACAACTCTTCAAAATACTTTCAATCTCATCCAGGGAAACTTGTTTACCAACAAAATACGCCTCTTCTTTAGAGAGAAAAACGGAAGAAATTGATTACCTATAATTGCTCCATTAAGTTATTGATAGGGGGCTGCTTAAAAAGAGAGGAGAAATGGGAAACCACAACTTTCTTTAAATAATCTTTATCAGAAATAGTCAATCCATAAGGCCCCTTCAATTCCCAAATAAAGTTGATTGCTTTCCTATAAGAAGCATACTTATGAAATAATTTTGTGTTATTATTGTCCTTGGATATCCAGTTGGGCTCCTTTTAATTCTCCAAGCTTCTTCGTTTAGCTTTAAAATGTGTAATTTTCTCGATTGAAGGTTGACTAAGTGTGCTTTGCTTTCCGAATGGAACATATCATTGTAAAAAGAGTAGTTGAAAAAATCTATTTCTTGCTCAATCTATCCAGGCTCAACATTTAGCTCTCTCTTCTTATCCTTCTCCCATATGATAGCCAATTTCTTCAACAAGTTTAACTTGAAAGAGAAAGAATCCATGTTTGAAGCGAGAAAAGGTGCCTCTAAAGAAGGTCAGAAATCCCTAACAAGATTATTAAAAGACCAATCTTCAAGCCAAACATTATTAAATTTAAATGGAGAGGGAGAGAGATTTCTGAACCTCGATCTCCAAAAAAATAGGAGAGTAATCGGAGATACCGTCTGAGACAATCCAAGATCTATATTTGTTGAAGCAAGGAATAAGATTTTTTTCCAATAGAAAGTGATCCAGTCTTTTCGTGATCCCATCGCTGTCCACTCTACCATTTTTCCAAGTGGGAGCCATCGAAGATAAACAGATATAATAAGCCCATTCTAGAACAGAGAAATAAAATACAGAGCAAGAGGATCCTTCCTAGCTTTACTGCCCCACATCTTGTTAGCAAATAAAGTTAGATTAAGATCACCTGCGAAAATCATCTTATTGCATCCAAGAAGGCCACTGTGCTGAAAAGTCATCCCAAAAAGCCATTCTTTCGTTATAAGGCCGGTATCAATTGATAACAGTGATCGGCCTAGAAAAACCTATTAAATTACCTTCAAGAATTAATCAGTTGCCTCTCAAACAAAAATATAATTGTACGCAACTTTCTATTTCGATACATAACATGAAGTGAAGCCTTATAAACTATCCATTAGGTAAATACATTATCTTGATACATGAGCAAGAACATAATGACACATAAGCAACTATGGACGGTGAATCTATAAGTCCCATGCACATAAGCATAACTAAAGACATCTATGGTGAATCTATAAATCCCAGGCACATACACATAAATAAGAGCATCTGATGAACACAAGTTTGATAATGACTTAATATTGCAAATGACCAATTTGACTCGAAATCATCTAAAAAGTTAAATGGAAAAATAATCCTTCATTAAATAGGTACAACATGTATGATGTTATCTATAATCATATACAGTTCCATGAAGACAATGTCAAGGAAGAAGGCACCAAATATTTGCTGGATCATGGATCATAGAATAGATCAGAGATCATGGATCACAAAAACCTAAATTCAGAAATTATATACCATTCCCATTAAACTTAAAACCAAAATTTCCATTTTAATCTCTCAAACTTTACAAAGCATCAGTTAAATCCTATCCGATCCAAATTAAAAGTGTCAAAAACAAATGACAAATAAACATACCTACATCCCTACTCTGTATGTATACTTAGTAATGTACATATCTTTTTCCATATATCCCTACTCTGTATGTATACTTAGTAGTGTACATATCTTTTTCCATATATCCCTACTCTATATGTATACTTAGTAGTGTACATATTTTTTTCCATATGCACATAAAAAAGTTTAATTCCATCTTATTGAGACTAAACATAAAAGAAATCATAAATCACACACACGTAAATTCAAAGATTATATACCTCTCATTAAATTTAAAACCAAGATTTCCATTTTAAGGTGTCAAAAACAAATGACAAATAAATATACGCACATCCTTACTCTATATGTAGACGTAGCAGTGTACGTATTTTTTTCCCATATGCAGATAAAGGGGTTTAGGATTCCATTTTGTTGAGGCCAAACAGAACAGAGATCATCGAAGTGGGTTGGGTTCGAATCGGCTAGGAAGATGGTTTTCAAGGGCGAAGTAGAGTATGATGAAGGTCCACCTGACAACTTTGATCCTCAAAACCCTTATGCAGATCCAGTGGCATTTCTGGAGTACAGGGAATACCTTGTGCGAGAGAAATGGATAGGCATCGAGACAGCCAAGATTCTGAGGGAAAGGGTGAAGTGGTGTTACAGGAAAGAGGGCGTCAACCACCTCCAGAAATGCAGAGAGATTGTTCGGCAATACCTCGATTCCACCAGGGGCATTGGTTGGGGCAAGGATGCTCGCCCTCCCTATGCTCATAATCCATTACCAAGGTACTGCTATTTTATTCCATTTGGTTTATATAAATTTCATCGCTTTGCTATGGTCGAGGTCTGGGTGTTGTTTTTGGGCATCCTAGGAAAAAAATGAGCATGAAGGGATTTGGTTTGCAATCCTGTATAGATTTGTTTAAATTTATCTGTTCTTAGGTTTTCTGGATTTTTGACAAATTGAATGCAACATCTAATGGCACGATCAATCCATGCATAGGGAGGAGGGCAAATTTTAGACCTGATTTGGTTTCGATATTTCCATTGGGCCAAGGCCTATACATATGCAGGGTATGCCCAGTTTTAGGCTGTAGTTTACTCAACACCAAAGATTTCAAGGGGCTAAAGGCCAGGTCAGCAATAGGATTGCGCATATGTTTGATGTCGAACATTGTAAAGGTATTTTGGACTGTTTGTCCAATCCCATTTTGGTGGAGTGTTCGAGTTTCATCATTAATATTTTGTCTCTTTGTGCTGTAGGGCTATCGCATTGGTTAGCGTTCTCCATTTAATGGGGCATTACAATGGGAACCTAGCATTTTAAAGCTACTGAAACAGGGAAATGGTAGGGTGTAGTGACCAAACTTGCCTTAGTCAATTGGTGCTTGTAAATTTGTCTCAAAACGGGTTTGCTTACAAGACACGTCCAACGGTCAAACAACTCTCGGGTTTAGAAAACCATCTTGCTGAGACTTTGGCAAGATCAGGGAGTGAACTCAAGGGCTGACTTAGGATCTGACTTGACTTAGGAGTTGTGTAGGATGTCTCAGCCTTGGGAAAAACTTTGGCGTTGGCTTGGGTAAAACTGGAAAAATTCTGGTCACTCTGGGTTACAGGTTTTTGAAATAATAAGGGTTTTTGAAACAACTCTCTGAAAGTTTTATGAAAAGGGGAAACAAGATATACATGTAAGAAAAATGTTAGAAAACAACAAATTTAGAGCTAAAACGATACTAATATGCACCCAAAATTTATGGCCACCTATCAAACTGGGTTTCAAACCATAACCGGATCAAACTGGATTCAATGAATTTGTTTTAAAAAAAATACATGAGATGATTAATTTTAATGAAAAAATTATTTTTAAGATTCTGAACTAGTAGAGACAAAATATGCTAAGTTTGCTCATCTGTATACATGTAAGCGTGAATATATCAAAATGGCACCAAGTGCAATACGTATCAGCAACAAAATACATAATCCATGAGCCTCTAAATGGCCTTTAGATTCCAAAACCCATGCTCCAAGCTATTGAGCCTCTAGCCTACTACAAATCAATGATCAACATGATCACTCATTAAACTCATCACCACTACTAGAATTGGGATCATCTGCAGGAGCTACATAAGCATCATCTGGCTGGGAATCTTTAGACTCCTCAAGGACATATGCAACCTTAGTAATAGTAGATTGTAGTGGTAGTACTAGGCCTAGCAGAAGCACAAGTTGGTTGAGCTGCACGACTAATTCTTGCATCTGCCATGCTTGGTGCCTCACTTCCTTTTCATTCCTAGTTTGATTACCGTGTCTACATTGGGATCAACCTCCCACCCTGCCCCACTCACCTCCATGGCATCAATGTCAAAATTAGGATCAAATTTTGGTGGTTGAGTCTCTTCTACCCATTTTGAAGTTGGCTCAATATCATCCAAACACAATGGGATCTGTATTAGGTCTTTCGTTATGCAATTGTTGGTATCTTAAACCGGAGGTTACGCTGCACGAAGATGAGATCATTTAATTGTTACAAACAATTACTGATCTTCATGTGAATTCGCTCAAAACAACCCAATTGCACTCACACCCAAAAACACTGCAAGCTTGGCTAAGGACTCTGACTGCAAACTTTTGCAAATGAGGACATTGGCTGCCAAATGACTTCCACCATTGTACTACAAAGACAAAGAAAGTTGGTTCATTGTTCAACAATTTAGATTGTGAGTTTGGCTAAAAAATCAAGTGTTTAGAGTTTGAATTTTAAATAGTTTAATTTAATTTTTTTTTGGAATTACTTACTTGGTTGGTCCACATCTCGTGCAATCTTTGCTAAGTTTTTACCAAAGGTACTTGTGGCCCTAATGAAAGCACTGATTTGTTGATGTATTTTTAGTTGCTCAGACTCATAAATGGCCATGCGCCCAAAACACTCATACAACCCATCTTTGACCTCCCTAGTTTGATCTTCTTCTAACTGAGCTTTGTAATGCTACCTTGGGTTTAACATATACCTAATTGCATGCATAGGGAAATGGAGTTGATTGTTCCAACTTCCATGTGTTATCAATGATATCCCAAATAGGCCCATACTTACCTACTCTGTCCATGTGGGCTGCTCGTATTTTCTCCTTTGCTTCCTTCATGCTCTCATAGATATAGCCCACGGCCAATTTTTCCCCATCCACCAACTGCAACACCATAACAAGAGGCTCGCCAATTTTCACAATTGTTGCCACTTTTTTTAAAAAATGTTGCCAAAAAACTTTCTTTCTAGTGTCTTTTCCATCATGTCTGCGATCCCATCCAGATACATTCCAATCATCACTGGAAAGCATTTTCTGCAAGTTCTTGGCTTGGGAAATGAGAGACTGCAACATGAGGAAGTGAGTTGCAAATCTCATGATGGTAGGCCTAATAAGGTCCTTGTCCTCAATGTTTTTCCTCATTAGGGTCAATACCCATGAGTGGTTGTAGATGTATTTTGTGATACACTTGTCATGCTCTACAATGTTCTTTACCCAATCCACTTTGCCTATGTCCTCAAGCATGAGGTCTATACAATGTGTAGCACGCAGGGTCCAAATATGGTCCTATATTTGGAATCTAGCATCTTTCCAACAAGAACATAGTTTGAGGCATTGTTTGTGATGATCTTCACAACATTTTGCTCCACCACTGCCCCATCCATCCCATCCAAAAGCTCAAATAACATGTTTGTATTTTTCACCCCATCAGATGCATCCCCTGATCTCAAAAACATGGTTCCTCGAGGGAAAGAGCCAAAGACATTTATGATAGTACAATTCTTTCTACCTGTCTAATCTATGTTGGCCTATGGCTCCTTAAACTTCTACAAATATTTATCTATGGACAAAACCACTTTTTGCAAAAGAGATCCCCTAAAGTCATGCATACTACGGCCTTTGAAGCCCTTTCTTGCAGCAATAATAGAGTCCCACAACATTGAAGGGAACATTTGCATTATACCACCATCTAGCAATGTATTCAAAAGTAGCTTCTTTGCATTGCGTCCTCAAATGGGTGTCTAAGATGGGTCGAGTTAGATTTGATTGAGACTAAGAGGCACTAGCAGAGGCAGAGTTGGTGAAGGTGTAAAATAGTTCTTAATGTTCCTCTTACTTTTAGGTTGACCATAAGACTCAGGAGGGAGAAGAACATAATGGAAGGGGTCATGGGCATTGAGGAAGGAATAGAGGAAGAATCTTCAAGATCAAATCACTAATACAACTAGCACTTGCTCTCATAACTTGTGCAAGTTGCCTCTTCCTTGCAACTTCTTATTTTGTTGCCTTTTATTTAGCCTTTTCATAATTGTCAAACTTTTGAACAATTTCTGGTCTAATATGCCCTATCACTTCTTTTGGTGCATCACATAAGGTTACCTTTCCTCTTACACTAGCCAAGTGTTGTTTCAACCTATAAATATCAACCGCACACCCGCTCTGCTGATTGAGTGCTGGCAATATTTGCAAATCATTTTGCTGTCAATAACGTCACAATGGGTGGGCCGATGTGGTGTGTTTGGCTTTTGGGGCCATGGATGATGGAATTTAACTGGAAATAAATCTGAAAATTAAGGGGAAAAAGGCAAGAAATTACAATGCAAACCCTGTCTTCAATTTAAGAACAAAGAGGGGCAGATTTTAACTTGAAATCTATAAAAAGTTGGAACAGCATTTGGATCAATTTCAGAAGGGGGAAAGCATATCTGGGAATGAAAAGGTGGGCTGTAGCCTCCTCTCAAAGATGCCAACTCCGCTGGACAGCTCCAAATTATCTCCAAGATGCCAAGCCAACTCCAATCTTGCTGCTGCTAGACCACTGCTAAAAACTCAGTGTTGTTGCAGAATGTAGCAAGCTCACAACTGCTCAGAAAAGTTCACAATGAGAGGTGTGAGGCAAATAGGAGGGGTGGGGGGGTGTTCTCTTAGCAAAGTAGGAGGGTTTAGGGAGAGAATTCCATTTTTAAAATTAAAAACAGCTTAGAATTTTTTTGAGGTCCACATGTGTGGGGTTTGTGTGCCCTGCATTGACCCAGCTGGTTCACATTGGAACCTGTTGGTTTGTATTGTTTAACCATCCATCCGGTCTGGCTCATAGCCTGATTAGCTTCCATTCCCTGTCCAACCAGCCAGTTTGGACCGGGCTGGTTATTTTTAAACATTGTATTAAAGAGACAAGGTGAAGATTAGAAATTGAAATTATATCAATGTTTATATATGACCAAAATAGGTCAAAGGGATTGGCATGCGTTAACCAGAAATAACAACCATCTGGGTAACAGAAAAGAATCAGCTGCTCAGACAAAAAAAGGAAGAAAATAGAAAAAGTGCAAAAGGGGATTAAAAGGTGCCCTTGCCAATAAGATAGTGCCAAAACTGATACAAATTTTTTCCAAGAGAAAATTAGTATATTCAATATCTCAAGGAGAAATCAAAATTATGTAATATTTTTCCTTATCCGCACTCCAGAGGAAAAGTCAGTTTACTTCTTCCAACCAAAAGGACTAGGCTCTGCTTTTATCAAATAAGAACTGTTAATAGTCTCCCAAAAAAGAGCCTGGCATCATATGCCATTCAGCATAACAAGAAATCTGACAAACAAACTAGACTCTGCTCACTGGACATAAATTACAGCCATCCAAATGAATCTTGGCTGCTATGCTGGATTTCTGAATCACAAAAAGAGCTTGAGTTCAATGCTGGTTCATGAATGCTCATGGCCATGTGTCATGAATGCACCACCACATAACTAACTGAAAGCTTGTCTTGACTGTCTTTGACTCATCCTTTCACCAGATTTCACTATAGTTAAGCCTATTTTACGTGGAAGCCTTGTATGGCATAAATCTGAGCACCTTAAATGGGGCTTTCCACCTTTTTCTGAACAGGTACATCGTGTATTCCCAGAATATTACAGCACAAGAAGGTTAGAAGCATAACGGATTTCACAGCTTAGTATATTCATCAATAGTGCATGACAAATCAACTCTAAAACCTGTTGTGTTGCAGCAAGAGATTTCATATACAGATGGACTTCAGAGATACAGAATATCAGTCAATACCAACGTGTGGTGGACAGTAGGAACAGGGAGAGTGCTCTACAGCCAAACAATTGAAGCATAATTGTTTCCTACATCTCCATCACATGTCATTATTATTATCAGTTTTTTTCGATTTGGTTGGTGAGACATGTCTGGGAGGACTGATCTTTCGATCACCTGCATACACAAGGGCTTGCAACATGCTTTTGCCAACTGTGCTACCACCCATGGACGTGGTTATTATTATCATTAATATAGGACTCCAAATAGGATTGTGAGCCATGCATCTAACACACTTGTTCTGTCCCCCAATTATCATAACAATAAAAGGTATCCTATCCAGATTACTAAGACAGATTACAAAATTAACAGAAAAAACAATTTTTTCTTTTGCAGCAAAAAACGATTGAACAGTACTTTTTCATACAGTTTCTTCCTAGTATATAGATTCAACCTTTTTTCAGGAAGAGGACCTGTTTCATCAAATTCAGAGAACACCAACAGGCCTTTTTCTGAAGATAGTTCTTCTTTCGAAAGCTTATCAGCTTTCACATTAAGCTCTCTGTATCCATGCTGAAAGGAAACCTCTTCAAATCTGTTCCTTACCTCTTCATTTTTTCCTTGATCAGGGAAAACTGTAAGTTCTCCAACTTTTTGTGACTCTGTGCCTTGTCTATAACCAGCTTTTTATCCCCCATCACACGCCCTTAGAATGTTCATCTGTCTTGGTATTTTTAATAGCACCCACAGTGCACATGATTCAGCTGTTGTGCCATTGGAACCTTATCTGAAGGCTGCTTTGAAAGAAATATGATGATTCTTACTGAAGTATAGAATGCTACTGGAACCACAGGAGCCCAGCGTGCCTTGGTTTGATCCCCAAAAATTACAAAATATATTAAAGGATGAAGAAAAACATTTTTTTCATAGCATGAAATAGAAATGATCGTTTGATCTATATTACAAAAATGAGAAACAAGAATTTACAATGAAACAAGGGATGGGGGCCAGATTTCAGTCTATATGATAATTTTTTCTGAACACAACTTATTTGTATTTCACAACATGTGTTTGCTGTGGAGTAGCTTGAGACAAAGGGAAATGTCTAATATTGCCTAGAGTTGTGATCTTCAATATTTGTATAGCTGCAAACTGTTTCATGCTCTCATTGCTTGTAATAGTGTGGAACTAGAAGCTAATCCACAGCTCTCAAAGGAGAGCTCATAGACGAGCAATGTCCAAAGGCATAGTTACCAGGTTCAGTTGGACCTGCCTCAGGTTTGGTTGGACTCTGGAAATTTGGAGTCTGGACTAGCTGAACTAGCCATGATTGGACCGTCGAACCATTTCATTTTGTGTATGTTTATGTTTTTTACTGTAAGTATTTGAATTAGATTAATACATTTTAAATATGATTTGACATGTTCTGCATTTTCAAAATTTTCACATTTTTTTGAACCTACCCAACCATTGAAATTACCGAACTTTTTGAACTTGGGAACTATGATTGAAGGTATCTGCCTCTTTAAGGAACAAAGCTAGACATCTCTTATTAGAGTATTTAAAAAAGGAAAGATAAAAGGTACTTTTGAGTCCATGAAAAGGCAAAAATATCTCCGTTTGATCTAATAATAAATTAGACATTTGAAAATAAAGTACTTCTTGGTCTCCACTTGGTGCAAAGAGCAAACTTTGTACTTCTGTTCCTCATGTGGAATGTGGTGATAAGTCTATGCCCTCAGTTAGTGAGACTACACTCAAAGTTGGCCATGACAAAGTTCGAGCCCAAGCCTGTATAACCAGTGGTGTTGGAGTCAAATTGAATTGCGAGACAATTTTGAATTTGAAGGAACTGTTCAAAGTATAGGACTAACTTGGACTTGAGAAGCCTTGGTGGTTTAAATTAGAAGATTTAAATCAAGCCCCAAGAAATGACATGCTCAAGCTGCTAGGAGGGATTGAGGCTTTTGCCAAGTGCACAACCCTTCCACATATGCGAGATTGGTTAGATTGTGTGATTTAGACTATGTCAATTTGGAAATCATTGGCTTGGTGAATGACCTAAGGAGGTTGGTAATTGTTCAACTCAGACTCGTGAAAAACTCAAAAAAACTGGAGAAAAAAATTAGAAATTAAAAATAAAATAAAATGAGTATTATTGCCCCTGAGGAAGACCACGTTCACTGTCTTGTCCTCATCTAGCCACCAACGTTCTGTCACCCTCTTTGAGTAGTGCACGGGTTCTGCAGATCAATGTTATTGGAACTAGACTGGAATGTAATATCCTTTAGGGTTGAGATGAGTACATGACAAAAAAATGTATGCTAGCTCGTATCACATTGTTCTGTCAACTTTTGCAAATGGAAACAATTTTGAATACAATAAACAGTGTAATCAGCATTTAATTGCTGCAACAATTCATGTACATGAAGCCAATCCAACAGTACCTAATGGGTTATAAACCCACAGTCCTTTCAAATCTCACACTACAGTTTAGACACAACAATTGCTATTGCATCAGCAAACCCTATTATTCTAATACTCTTAAGCTGACCTTGCAACCGGCCTCAGGTATCAGCCAGATTTCGCTGCCTTTTTGTACTGTCCCTAGGGAAATTTCCCCCTTAGGGTTACTAGGATTACGAGATAACTCTGCTGATTTCACTGTGTTCTATTCAGTTTTGGACAGAAATAATATAGGGCACACAATAAAGCATTCATACAGTAGCTTCACAGTACATCAATTGTTCATAACAGCTGTCATTCAACAATTAATACCCAGGGCTATTATACCAAAATCTGTAGTGTTTAGTATCAAATTCCCCTAGCAATTTATAAATGATTTCAACCACAATCTGATACAAATTCTAACTTTCAGGACATGCTGTCTCAGAGACAGTTGACAATGAGTATACAGTTATGATAATGACGTCTCAGCAGTCCTTTAATCTAGCTGTCGTCTTTAACCACATGTCCTGCTGCCTTAATTCCTTGCTGCTGCCCAGGGTTACCTTTATGCTTTTCTGCTCCTGTGGCCAGACTTTGGCCCTGTGGCTCTGCAGTCCTGCGACCCTGCCTGCAGCCTGTCGACAGAACCCTCAAATGCCCTGCTGCCCTACTGTTTGGTTTCGGTGGCTCAGATAGGACCTCCGCAGCCTTACTTTTCTTAACCAATAGTTCTGGCTCGGGTGCACTGTAGACATAGAAGATCTCACTGCCCAGAAACTTGTGGTGGCCAGGCTTCTCACAGAAGACTTTCGCTGTTCTTGAACCAGAGTTTGTTAACCAGTAAAATAACCACATAAATCTTTTTCCTTGCTAGCCAGAACAAACTTGAGTTGCTCCAACAGAATACGCTGTAACATGACACAGAAAAGAAGGTGACTAGCTAGGTTGGGATCACCTCCATCAAAACTAGACAAAGGAAAAAGGGAAACCGCAGCTCAAAATAAATAGAGATGTTCCAATCCAAATCAATCACGAGAAATTGAGTCTATCTCCCTCTTATTTATAGATCCCTAATGGGGGTTTCTTTCCCGTAATTTAATGTGAGGGGTTACATGTGTAGCCCCAAATATGGGCTTTTTGCCTCAGCTGCCCAAAATTTACCCAATGTTACCCCAAAACATTGGATAACGGGTTTCTCCTTTTATCAAAGACTATAGTCTGTGCGGTTGGATTGGCTATTTCAACCTCCCTTGGGAAATTAATCAGTAGGGGACATTACAGGTCCCCCTTCCGACATTGCTTGTCCTCGAGCAATTGCACATTCTGGTGCTGCACAATTTGTCCTATGTTCAAGAATAAGAAACTCCCTTCATTCTTTAAAGCTTCCTTTGCAGCTGCCCTAGCGAGAATACCAGCACCCTTCTTTATTTTTTGCAGCCCAATGATCATAATGCTGGTTGGAGATGCCACCATGCAATAGTCACTGCTTTCATTTACTGATTTATAGATTAAGTCTGGGTCAAGAGTACAAATATGTGCTATTGTGGAACAATTTCTGTGTTCAGCCATGTGCTTTCAACCTCCATTTTACTTGTTCCAACAGTTTCATCACTATCACATCCTTTATCAATTGCCTGAGTTTCATATACTTTATCAGCATTTATAGAACCCTCTTCTTTTGGGACTGAATGATAGCTTTTTTTAGATGAGGTGTATGGGTTTTTCATCTGCTGATTATGATCACCCTTGTGCAGTGGCCCCTTTCTTTATGTCCAGCTATGAAGCTTTTGCTGTTTGTCTTCTAATAGATCCCTCTAGCTCATTTTCATTGATTATCTTATACATCTCACTGGAAAGTCGAGCTAATTCCAGGCGAGTTGACTCATTATCCAAAGCATCTGTCACCGCCACTTCTGGAGCTAGAGGCGATAGAGCAGGAAAATCAGACCTTCCAATTGCTGCCTGTGGTTGATTTACAAAATAAAATAAAGTTATTGGTTAATGGTTTGTCTCGTGGATCTATGTTTTGGTCCTTTGAAAAGACCCACAAAAAATTATCTTCTACCAGTAACCAAACCTTTAATTGGCATGGTCTGCCTCTCTCCGTATGAAGGATGACCTCCGCCAATCGCTGTGGGTTGCAATCTGCAAACCACTGGCACTGTCCATTGTACACCTGCAGCTTTTTTGGCTGTTGTACCTGTCATTTGGCACTGCTGACCCATGATATGTATGGTTGTACGATCGATTTCTGGCTCTTGTACCTGTACACATTTATTGTGCTGTATGACAGCTTGGTTGGTGGCTGGCTTCTCTTGGTGGCTTGACCTTATACTCTGCATCTGTGCCTTTGCCAGCAGTGGCACTACCACTGCCCCTCATACCTGTTTCCTTTTTGTGGTGGTTCAATTTGAGTGTTGGCTTACTCCTGTGGGTTCTGTTGTGGCTCTTTTCGGCGGCTGGCAGTTACGACAGATTTCCTTTGCGTGTTGCAACTCCTTTACCATGGCTAACACTTCTGTGACTTTTGTTGTTTGACATCAGCTCCACTATGTGTTGGCGTTAGTGTTCCATGGGACAGGGGGATGCCTAGGGAAACATTTCCCCATGTCCCCCTTTTGGGGAAACTCGGGGAGATGCAAGGGGAAAGTTGGAAATACTTCCCCAATGTGGGTGCTTGTCCTCCCTAAAAAAGGGTTCTGCATTCCCCCTGAATTTTCATTGAAAACAATAATTAATAAGTGGGGAAGCTTAATATTCAACTCTAGGGCCCTATTTAAATTTTTAACATTACCATTAATTGACTTAGGGTGTTTGAGAGTGGTCCTGACCTCATTGGATTTCATACGAAGAAAGTAGAATTTTAGATTCCACTCAAAATCCAACAAGCCTAACAGTTTTAAAGATTTCAGGGTTTGGGGGATTGCAACGTTTCCATGCATTCTATCATGTATAAGGGTATAACATTTAATCAAGAGCATCAAGCCCTCTATGTACCTCGATGTTGGTTGCATTGATTATTAAACTCTGTTGTCATGACTCTAGGAAAATTGTCTTTGTCACTCAAACAAAATCTCGACTTGACATGTTAAACTTTTTCTATCTTATTTTATTGCTGAAAGGGTGATATTAATGATGGAGATCCCAATATATGCAATGATTTTGATGACATGTAGGTATTTGTTGTAGCGTGATTTTTGTGGACTATAGAGGCCATCTAGAGCCTCTTTGTTAATGTATTTTTGGTTCAAATATGATTGCATTCAATGCTACTTTGTTATATGCACCCTTGCTATATATATGAGAAACTTTGTTTTCAATCATCAGTTCGCTTCTGATAACATTGGTTCATTGTCCTTAGTTCGTTTTTAGTTTTAACTTTTGAGTCTTGACTCTATATATTGATGACCTTAGATGAAGTCTTTGACTCGTTACTTTTTACTATTTCTGAGTTTGAGTAATTTCAATTTACTATTTCAATCTTTAGACTTTAATATATGCTATGTATGTTGCTTAGTAATAATCATATTCTAGAATAATTAATAATAAATTTAAATCATTGTATACAATATCTCACTATTTCTATTTCATTCAATCTTTTATGATGTATTAATCAATGTATTTCAATATTGAATTTGAATCATGTTTATAATGTAAGACACACACACATGGATGTGCCTCTGTCCCCTACTAAATTTCCTTAAAATTTGGGGGCGCTCCCACACGTCCCCCTTTTGCTTCTCCTCGTTAATGCGCCTCCCTATCCCAGAAACTTGTTGGAAAATTGGTTGGTGTCCACTTTGCTTTGCTCACCTTGGTGGTTGGACACTATATGACAATGTTATCCAAATCAAACCGGAAAACCCTCTGAATCGAGAACACTGGTTGAAACCATACCGAAATCGATAAAAAAATTGGACCAAAAAATTGGTCGACCAAAAACACATAAAATATTCAAAATTTAAATGGAATTTAAATAAAACCATTAAAATTTTGAATATTTTATGTGTTTCTACATGTGCATCCATATGAATCCAAACCATTTATACACAAATAAGCAGAAGTCCTCATTTATATAGCATGTAAGAGTGTACATAACCAAAATAGTGTCGAGTGAAATCCATCTTTGAACTGAAAATACATCAACAAATAGGCTCTAGATGGTCTCTAGCATCCCAAAAAAATCATGCTACAACAAATACCTACATATTATTGCCTATATTGGGATTTTCGTCACCAATATCACCCTCTAGGCATTAAAATAAGTAAGAAAAACGTAGCATGTCAAGTCAAGTTTTTTTTTTTTGAGCGATGGGTACATTTTTAATAGGGTCATGATAGAGGAGTTCAACAACCATTGCCACTTATATCACAGTACATAGAGGGCTTGGTTTTCTTGATTAAATACTAGTTCCATACCCTCGTACATGACAAAATCTAATGGAAATGTTGCAATCCCCCCAATTTTGAAGTCTTGAAACTGGTAATTCTACTGGATTTTGAGTGAGATCTAAAATTCTATTTCATCCATATGAAATCTAATGAGGTCGAAAGTTGAAACCACTCTCAAACTTCCTTAGTCTTTGGTACAAATTGTACGTAACCGACTGGTTCGGTGAAAAAAGGTCAGTTTGGCACCGAACCAACCATTTTCGGTTCCAGACCTCGAATTGGACCAGCTTGATCACCAACTGGTTGGGTTGGCTGGTTCCACCGGTTCCGATAACACTACTTTACTATTGGCTCCTTTATTTTTTTACTTTAGACTTTTGTCTTCAATCGCTGCACTGCCCCCTCATGGATCTTAGCAGTAAAAAATTTTACTTTATTTTCACTTTGTGTCCTTCCCCGCATCACTTGTACGAATGCATATGAATTCATACTCAGCCACTCCTACAACGTCACACTTGCATATTCTTGGTACGATGCGACTTCAACCTATGCTATGTGCAGTTCTTCAGAGATTTGGTTTCTCAGAGATCAAGCTTTGATACCATGTTAATATATAACACCAACAATTGAGTTAATTACTTCCCAGAAAATGCAAATCTACTGAATACAAAAAAATCATTGCTGAGATTTTAACACTTAAATAAAGTATATCAATGGAAGCAAATAAAAAATGTCAATCTCAATCACGCGTGCACGAGATTTCTGTCCTCCAATATCTTTGTTCCATTAATTAAGAATCCACAACATACAAAGGCTTCTTTCCTGGGATAATGGCCCTCTAAGGAAAAATACTGATACAACAAGAACTTGGAATTGATCCGGTTGATCAAAACCTTGATATATCCTTCTATCTATTGGCTGATCTAGATCCTTCCATTCCTGCCCCTTGCACTGTTCCTCAAACCATGCACACTTGGATGAAAGTCCTTCACCTAATCATTGAGATTTCACTATGACTTGTGCTAAGGTTAATGGTCAATTAACAACTTCCACATGCCTAGACACTTGGGGCTGTTTAGAAGTACTTGCTCGAGCTACAAACGTCAACATAGCTTGTAAAGTAACCAATTTTGGATATTGTTAATTTTAGGCAACAATGGTATGTTCTATGCTTTAGAACAATTTTACTTCAATTTCTTTATAGCCCAATATCAATATCCAGTGTAGCAATCACATCAACATGATAGTAAAATGCAGATAGAACATAAACATAAACAGTAGAAGACAAGCCAAGACAAGAGGACACAAGATGTGGCATCAGCCAGGGACAAACCCAAATGTGGGGAAACCTTTGATCAATTCTATAGTCTTCAATAGTTCAGCAGAGAGATATAGTACAATTTACAAATCTGATAATTTATAACAGCAGCAAAAAGAGCCCTAACCAGAAAAGTCAACGCTGGTCAACACTTGGTAGATTTGACCCTCAACTAATTGGTCAACTTCAGTCAACTTTGGCCTCCAAATAGTGCTAGTAGTACAATGGCATAGTGCAATGATGGCACAACGAGACAGCAGCAACAGCAAGGTGACCCATGAAGTTTGAATGCATACTAATGTGATAGTACAGCAAGATGCATGGGCAGCATAATAGCAGCAATGGCATGTGGCAGCAAAAGCACATTGGGACAGCAGTAGCAATGCTAAACAATGGGACAGCAGCATGGTAAGTGGTATTGCAGGACATGGTGCTTGTTGGAGCTTGGGACAGCAAGCTATGACATGGCACAGCGATGCTAAACAGTGGGACAACAGCAAATGCAATCATGGTGGAGTATGGTAGATGGGACAGCAAGGACATGGTGCTTGCATAGGACAGCAAGCAATCATGGTGCAGCAGTATGATGTGTACAACATGGTAATGAGGTCCAGCATAGTGATGATGGGTGCAGCGCGATGCAGCATAGTGAGGTGCAACATGATGATGACGTATGGCACTATGATGGGTGATGGAGTCACCTGGGAGAATCAGTTGAAGCAACATGTCTTCATTTGAGTTCAGCTACCTCATGTATCATCTATTTAGAGATGATCTATGCTCTTATCTAAGATAAGTCAAAGTGTTGATTTATGTTGTAAATGTACTATCTCTCTCTCTCTCTCTGTGTTGAACTATTGAAGAACATATAAGATGAATTGATCAAGGGTTTCCCTACATTGGGGTTTGTCCTTGGCTAGCGCCACATCTTGTGTCCTCTTGTCTTGGTTTGTCTTCTGCGATTTATGTTTATGTTCTATCTGCAATTTACTATTATGTTGATGTTATTGCTAATCTGGAAAATATATTGAGCTAACTGTGAAAATTGAAATAAATTGCTCTAAACATAGAACATACCTAAAATCAACATAAGATAATTTTAATAGATATGATAGTAAGTCTTATGGTCACCTTTTTCTACATGAATTTGGCCCTATAGCTACTGAAAAACCTCTTTGAAGTCCTCGTTTTTTTGTGTATGTCTCTTTGTATTCGTCATGGGTAAAAGATTCCATGTGCGTAAGAGTTCCCAAAGCTATAAAAGACTCCATGTGCATGAGAGTTCCCAAAGATATAATCTTTGATGTGGGTGGTCTTTAAAGTACTTTTGCTAACTTATTAGTGCTGCCCTTCTTATATTCAATGACTTCATGAAATTGCTGCCAAAACCCCATCCTCTTGTAATGTCTGGTTTGCTGAAGCTTACTCTAGGCCTACAAACACTGCATTGGTTGGTGATCAGTGTGGGTAATGGTTTCCTTGCTCATTAGATAGTTATTCCACTTCTTAACAGCTTGAACCAGGGCATAGAGTTCCTTATCATAGGTAGGTTAGTCTAAGACTCCCCATGAAACATTCTAGAATGATAGCATATCAGCTTACCTCATTGGATCAAAACTGCTCCCATAGTATACCCACTTGCATTTGTCTCCACTTCGAAATGGTTCTGCAAGTTTGGCAATGTGAGAACTAGTACTTGACTAATCTTTCATTTCAGGTTGTTGAAAGCTTTCTGTTGA
Organism: Pinus taeda; assembly: GCA_000404065.3. NCBI lineage: Eukaryota > Viridiplantae > Streptophyta > Pinopsida > Pinales > Pinaceae > Pinus > Pinus taeda. The sequence goes on from APFE031724858.1 coordinate 145,264, forward strand.
TTCTTTCTTCATTGGAAACTCCTACCTTTTGCTGATATGGTGTGAAGTGGTGCAACTACCACTGAAAAAATGCCATGAACTTCCACAGGTATTGTGCTACCCCAACAAAGCTCCTAACTTTAGTGACCTTAGTAGGAACTGGTCATTTCTTGATTGTCTCCATCTTTATGGTATCTATCTTGAGTTACCCTCCACTGATTACATACATCCGTGGATAAAATTTGGAAAAATTTGCATCAATGTCATTATTATATTTTTCAAATATTCAAAATATAAAACTTGAAAAACATTTAACTTATTAAAAGTTGTTGAAATCTTTGTCTAGCACACATAATACATGAAAATTGATAAAATATGAGCAAATGTGTATTATTAACCATGATAAACTTTTAAACGAATATGAATCATAAACAAAGTGATATATAAACAAATATGAAGCATGATCAAATAGTAAACAAGACCGAGTGTTTTGAAATTCGTTGATTATGAATGAATTCAATGCATTCTTTTAAGCTCGCCAAAGTTGGAGTTTAAAAACTAAAATTTGATGAATCATGTGTTATAGGTTAGGACTTGATGCTGCCATGGACCAGATTCTCACAGCCAATGTGGGATGTCTGAAATGACATAAGACGAGTGGGGATTTTAAAGTCACAGGAACTATTCCAAGACACCAAATAAAAACAACCATTCTAACTTAGTAACTGCTAGGTTATCTCCGAAAGTCATTGGCCAAATGAATTGCTCACATTTAGAATGTTCAAAACATCAACAATTAGAATTCTGCATTAAGCCTCCAGTGGTGATGTTTCTCCAACCATCTGTGGAAAAGTTCTCTTAATGCAATGTTGGACTTCAACAGTAACTCTAGAAGTGGGTGGATGTATAAGCAAAACTCATTTGATGCAATGAAATAAGCTGGATAAATAATCCTTGATGATAATTGGGCTCACCAATGTATGACAAAGCAAATTAGATTTACTCTGGGTAACATTTCTGTAACTTTTCTTTTGAGATCCTTGGAAGCTGATTTGGGGGTAAATTTCTGGAAAACATGTATTAAATGATAAATGCAATGCTAGATTTCCGGATATGGAAAAAACTATGCACTTCTCCTCTGAGCTCCATACCGTCAACCTTACTGTTGAAACTTGAGTTATAACTTAAATTCTCGTATGTTTACCTTGGTTTATTTCCTCAGATGCATTTTTCTGAAATTTTATTTTCATTATTACTAGATTCTGCTCAACAGGACTGACGTTCATGGCATAGCATAAAAAATACCTATCATTCTGATCTGAAAGCAGCAAATACTTTATGATGATAACACGGGTAAAAGCAAATAATTATCTGTTATTTGAGGCATAAGTTGTTATCATTTACAATTGTTTCATTTAGGTTGTATTTAAACATTAATCAAATTTTTATTAGTCAAAGCATTTATAACTATCAAAGTCTATGATAAAAACTGAAAACAATGGACCTTGTTGAAGGAATGTTGTGTGTTAAAATCATAGATTTAACAGAGTTGGTCATTGTGAACATAAAGTGTGTACTGATATCATTTAGAACCATAAATCTTTACAGTTGTTACTCTGAACTTGTGAATTATTAAATTTAGAGAGGACATATGCTACTAACATGCATTCTTTTGATAGGTAATACCATTGAAAAACTAATAACAGTATTCTTTAGAACTACTGAATTTACAGAGGACATATGGTACTAACATGCCAAGTTTCTTTTGATAAGTAATATCATTAAAAGACTTTTAACCCAATTTGAGTTTTTTGAGGAACAGTGCCCTTAGACGTTAGTATCTTACTACAAAGAGTTGATGATACCCTGTTCTAGCCCTCTCCCTCTGGCGTTGTTCTAAGAATGGAGGTTTCTTATGAGATGGTTCTTATGATGTCTGATCAGATCATATTGACTTATTTTCACGTGAATTAATGATTCAGTGGCATAGTTGCATCCTATAATATACTTAAATAGTTTATAATAAATGTATGTGAATTGGTACTATCATCTATGGGTTCTGTACACGGTTTCTATATCTTTATATAGAACAAAGTTTGTTTGATTAGTGGTCAACTGCCATATACGCTTCTTCTTTGTATAAAAACTTAAAAAGTTAAAATGGTTCTTAAAACTGAAAATATGTTACGTACTTCTGTATGAAACATGCTGTATTTAAAAAAAAAAAACCTTCTTTGTTAATTTTGGATTTTCATGTAGTGGTCAATATATATATAAATGGAAATCATCCTCTCTATTAGCCAAAGGGCGAGAATGAGGGTCAATACAGCAATATTCATAGGCATGTAGCCATTACAACAATATTTCTCATCATCATGTCACTCGTAGGGAATTGAACCTGGATAAGGTAGATAACAACTATTCTGTCCAACCACCTGAAATAACCCCAATCAACTAGTGGTCACTGAGTGTCAATGCAACAGTTATCTTTATTTTTGTTCGCTCATCCTCAGCCATTGCTTAAAGTTGTTTCATGTCTGCCCAGTCATATTGAAAGGTTTTAATAGATCCAACGTCAGTACCTAGCCGCACAGGATTATGCGACAATTTTGATCTAACAATGCACAGGATTATGGGACAATTTTGGTGTTGATCAATCTCTAGACTGTCTTGAATTTTCTTAAATATTTTATAAAACATCTACTATTATTTAAACAATGCGTGTATTCTTCCAGACTTTTAAGTTCAATGTCTTATTCCATAATCAATTTGCCAAGGTATTTTACATCAATATATAAACCATTGCATTTTAGAAAATTATGTTGGTGTCGACTATGCTATATATCCAAGCCATGTGTTCTATTTTTAGTTGAATTTAATAAATATCATAGTAGATACAGAATTATTTGTAACGGATTCTGGAAGGATGGGCAATATGGCAATGATTCATTTCTCTTTTTTATGTTATTAAATAAAGAGTCTAGGCTATTTCCAGACCATCTCTTATGTTTCTTTCTCCTGTGCAGTTAATCCTATCAAGCGAATTTCTGAGAAATCAAGCGGACGAGTTCTCTTTATGAACTGCATGCTATTAGTGTGTCCAAATAAATCAACATATCTTAAAGCTGTTGAGATGCTTCAGATTTGGTGAATTTGATTTCATAGAAGTCCTAATATACAATATTTTCCACTATAATTGCAGATAATAAGGCTTTATTTTTCACATTCACTTTGGTGCATTATGGAGACGAATGACATTTTTATGCTGTATAATTTTTCTTTTCAGGGTTAACAATTCAATGATTACTCTGCCTGTTCTTGGAAAGTATATTCTGTAAGTTGGTGTTTCTGGTTGCTATCGTACTTTGAATCTGATTTCTCTTATTTGTCCTATAGTTGTTGTTGGTCTTAGGGAATGGTAAACATCATCATCATCAGTCTCTGGAATTTCCTTTCCTATTCATTCAAATTTTTATATGCTTCTAAATTGCCTTCCATTCTGGCAGTAGCCTTTTCATCTTCTTTAGAGCGATGTAATCTACTCTGCGATAGCTAATTATCTGCTTCACTGCCTTGGTTTTTGCATTACGCTATATGAACTTTGGTTACCTTGTACGACTCTGGTCAAGTATGCAGTCATTTAGTGTCAGATTATATCATTTCCTTTGAAAGTTTTAATGTTTTGGATTGCTCAGAAGATTGTTCCAATATGCTGTATTTTGTATTGGGGAGGGAACATTACTGTTTTTCGGACATTCTTTTCTTGATATTATAGGACAAATTTTCCGATTTTTTTAATGCTTGTTAAACTAAGCTACGTAGTTCTAATGCCTTGCTTTCGATGGAGTTTTCACAAGTATGAATAACTAGAGGTAATCAGAAAATTATCCTGATAATTGTCATTAAACTTTTGACTCCGGCATGAGTGTATAATGATAAAAATTGCGTTTCTTTGATATTGGTTGGCTCATAATTGATTTTTTTGGGTGAAATTGAAGAAAGATATGGTTACCCAGGTGCTTCAAATCTGTAAAAGTATCAGTGGTGTTTTGATCAAATTTATGAAGGCCTTACTGTAAATTTTACTGTTTTTGTATTTCTGCAACGTAGTCTATGGTTACGAGTGATTTATAAATTTAGAGTTAGCCTGTGTATCAGATCGAAGGTATTCAGGATATCCTCTTCCTGGATATAAATGACCATGTACTACAGAAATCCTAACGAAATAATAGAGAAAACATTAACCCTCAAAATACTTCTAGCCAAGACCACGATCTGTTCCAATCACCACTTTCCCTATTACCATATTAAACCCGTCATGTATAACCTTCTCAGACACCAGCCAAAGATCGGTCGTACTGCCTTAACAAACTCTACGGTTCAATGAACTATGATCATGAAACAACTCCACTTTCCTAGAGTGATGCATACTCTGCTCTCCATTCTTATCAAACTAGTGATGTGGAAAGAATCCCCTTCTTCGTGAACTCAGGAAACTACCCATCGAAATGTAGAAGTGAGTGCTAGGGTTTAGCAATTGACGTTCAACCATGAACCTCAAGAAAACTGTATAGGGTGGCTTGCAAAAAATTCAGTGGACTTCATTTTACAATGCAAATAGTACATGTTCATAAATATGAATGATTTTTTTCCTTTTCAAAATATGCTTAGTACTTGTTTATCTAAATATAAATGTTATATAATATAGTAAAAAAATATTCCTTTTAAATAAATATAGATTAAGATCAATAATACGAATTGATTTGTGCCATGCATTGATGTGTGATGTGCAAGGGGGACATTGTTCCTCCGTCCAGGGGTCAAATCCTATTCAAGCATATAAATAGTTTTGGCTATCTTATTGGATTATTATGTGGTAAAAAATATAAGAATTCATGACAGATCAATATGAAATAATATGTCAATTGAGTTTAGATCAATAGTTATAAGTTATAAGATGAAGGATATATAATAATAATGATGATGATGATGTAATTTAAAGTCACGATTAAGCTAAATACCAAATTAGTGTATGACATTTCTTTGTTTGTGGAATAAGGGACTTGCACTGTGCAACAATTTCGCTGCCAAGTCTACAAAGGTGTACATATTCTATCCCTTTTGGTTTTGAGCCTTAAAAACGCATTCTTAACCATTAAGCCCATTCAAGTTGTACATATAAGATACATCTAAGCCAATTATTGAACTAACATTTTATGCAATGATTGTCATAAAGTCTTACATGGAATCATTATTGTCTTGTAAAGTTGTTTGGTGCAAGTTAAATTCTTTTTAATTAAAGATGTTTAGTGACTTCATCATTAGGGTTTTGGCAAGGAATAGGATTTGTCATAAGGAATCCAAAAGACCTTTTGGAAAATGAATCCAAGGGTCAAAAACATGTACTTATATGTGTATCATTCTAATTTATTGCACTCAATACTCATATTTCAATTCTTGTCTTCCAACAATGGCATTTGAGCTTGGGCGTTCTCCAAACCATGTCAGGGCAGGTATTCCCTTAACCTTGTCCTCAATCGTTTCTCTACTGAGTGCTTGTTTTCTCTTGCTTAGGGTTTTCGTCTGCAACACATCCATTTTGCAGTGTCTAAGGGCTTCTCCAGGTGTTTCATCTGCTCTCTTCGATGCCATTTTATTTACTTGATGCCATTTTCTCGACGCTCACAAGCTCTCTCTATTCTTGATCTTGCCCTCTTTTGACACTGACTTCGTAACTTGCCTCTACTCATTTCTCCCTTTTGACAATTCCAAACAATACTGACTTCCAATTTTTTGTTGACGTTGTTAAGAAAGTGGAGCAATAGTGCTACTTTTTGAGATTTTTTCTTAGCAAAAGCATTAGGGTTTGTACCATAGAGTAAAGGAACTTGTTGGTTCAACACATCAAAGCTTGAGCCCATTACAACTCTTTTAAATTATATCTTTTCTAATTTGTACTCACTATTGTTGTTGTCTTAACCAATCTGTGTCTGTGCGTGTTCTCCTCAATGACATGTCAACTGTTAACTGTGCAAGGTTATTGCAATGGTGATTGTACTGCTCTTAGTATTCTAGTTGCTAAGGAGAATGAAATATGATGAAGCAAGGATTTGTTGTTCGCACTAGATCTTTTGAGAAATCGAGATAGATGTGACACTTTTGGTGGCCACTTGCATTAGTGATTACGAAAATCACAACACCAAAGGCTCTTACAATGATGATGTGTTGAGGGATATCATTTAATTGTTACAACTTTTAGTGGTTAAATGGGTACTCATACCATATTTATATATGGAGAGCTAGAGATTGTCGTAGTCATGATTTGGGACACCTAGCCTCCCATTCCCTCTACCAATTCAATTCAATTCAATTGAGAGCCAAGTATTTTGGACTAAGGACAATACAAATCTTCCTACTACAATATTATTCATTCATGAACAAATTAAGCTAAGTTGGGATTTCCACCTACCTTGTAATCAAGATTTCAAATCTTGGACTTCTACAACTAGTCTTTGGGTCCAAATCTATCTTGGTTTATAAAACCCCTCTATGTTTGATAGATGGACAATTCTTTGTATTGCCAAGTCACAGAGTCAACTTTAATACATTTAATATGTTGTACTTTTTAAAATTGCATTGTAAATGGGTGCATTTTCGGTAGAAGTTTACACCTTCATTGAGTTGGCCAGATGGAGGATTATAGTTTCTGATCTTCATCTTTGTGAGTATTGTGGAAACATTTTCATCTTATCATCTTTGACAGGTTGGATAGTATAAGTGTTCGACAACTAGGTTTCTAGTTTTGAATCTTTATCAATCAAGCATGTACAAGTGAGCTTGAGCCATAGCTAGAACTAGAGCCTCAAGCTTGAGTTATAGTCAAAATCATGAGCTTAATTCAGTTTGTGGTCTTCTTGAAATCACTGTTAGTAGAAGACTTACAGCTTTTGGTAAGACATCAATTTGCAGTCATCTTCAAATTACTTTTTGTGAGTAATTCTAGGTACCATAAGATGTTTACTTCTAGCGAAATCAGGAAATGTGTTGGGTCCCTATAATATTAGTGATTACCCCATTACTATTGTAGTTGTACCCCTTATTAATATTGTTGTGCCCTTATTGTCTCCATATTGTTATCACTGTGCTCCATAGAATCCTTCTATTGTTATTTTTGTGGCTTTATATTATTATAGTTAGGTCGGCTGGGTTATATTGTGACTCCTTAGACTTCTATATATAGAAAGGAGGTTGTCATTTGAATCATCCAATAATTGTTCATTTGTGTAATGTAAAGGAGGTTGACCCCTCAAAGAGGTTGAATTCTAAGGCGTTGATCTCTATTTTCTATCTTTTTCTTGAGCTGATTTCATTTGGTATTTGGATTTTAGGGTTTCGCTGCTCCAAACAGGTCATTGTGGCATTTTCGCTATAACTTTTTTTTTGCGATGTTTCAGAAGCGAAAAAAAAACCCATTTGAGATGAACTCGCATTGAACCTTGGGTCCGAATTTGAGAGCTTTTCGCGCTATATTTGCGGAGATATGATCTGAGGAAGTTGGTCTTTTTGCAGAGTCCTGAATTACATTCCAAATAGGTGACCTGGAGAAAATCATCATAAGTTTTTCTCTGAGCATCGGATTGAAATTTTGTAAGAAGGTATAGAAAGAGGACGGACTGTAGTTTCTTGTATATATTTTTCAGGGCCAAAGGTCGAAACAGGGACACGTGGCACGTCGTACAAGTTCTCTCTACTGAATTAGTCTATAATCAGGTCACTGTGGGAGATTTTGCATAACTTTTCATTGGAAAATCCAATTGGGGTCAGACTGGTGGCATTGGAAAGAGGATACAGAGGGCTACCGCAGGTTGCAATTTCAGAATTGGATGATCCGAAATTACAGAGATACATCAGAGGCAATATCGAGCTCCTACAAAGTGAAAAAATGTGTGTAGATTTTTTAAATTTTTGCTTAAACTTGGTTTGAAAAATTATTTTGAAGGAATTCAAAGGGCATAGTAGAGCATTAGTGTTGTTAATTGATGCCCTGAGGAAAGAAAATGCAAACACCTAGTAAGCAATCTGAAAGTTTTAGCATGACCCATGAAGAAAAAAAAGAAATTCTACATGATATATCAAAATTACAAGACCAAGTGCAACAAATTTCACTCACAAAAGCTAACAGAAGCTAAGATAAATGACGTGGAATCTAAGATAAAGGGCGTGGAAACCAAGATTGACGATTTGAAAATAGATTTGAAGGCAGAATTGACAATTTTTTTACAAAAAATACTTACTAATGGTGAAAGGGGAGTAAAGGAAACTCATGATGTGAACAAAGGAAATGTTAATCATGATTTCATAGCCTCTAATGTTGGATTGAAGACGCACCATATTCCAAAAATCGATATGAGGAAGTTTGATGGCAAGGATCCCGCAACATGGATATTAGAGATGGAACATTTTTTCGATCTCAATAATGTGCAAAACACAAAAGGTATGTATTGCAATTTTATATTTGGAACCAAATCAGTTTGTATGGTATCAATGGCTTTGCACTTGTAAACAATTTATCACTTGGACAATTTTTACGGAAGAATTAATAGCACATTATGAGGATACAAAAAACAACACTTTTTTTAGCCAATTGATGAGTCTCAAACAAAATGGTTCAATAATGGAGCACATTGAGGAGTTCCAAAAATTGAACATAAGGATAAAAAATATTCCAGAGGAGCATATGATTGATGTGTTCATAGGGTCTTTAAAGGATAATATCCAACATGATGTTCGCCTTTGGGAACTTGATTCATTAGAGAAGGCATTCAGGTTAGCAAGAAAAATGGAAAGCAAAATTATGGCAACTAGGAAGCATACCACTCACAACTATGAAGACGGAAGTGTTGTTGCCGCTAGTCTTCCACAACCTATAAGGTTGACACCACAACAATTGGAAGAAAAAAGAGCAAAAGGGTTTTGTTAGAGTTGTAATAGCAAATACACTAAAGGTTATAAGTGTGCTCAGAAGAAATTATTCTACATAGATTGTGAAGATGAAGAAGAAAAAGAGCAAGAAAGGTCAAAAGAAGAGGATATACTCCAGGAACAAAGCCTAGATGAAGAACAAATGAATCCGACCATATCTTGTAATGCATTGGCGGGAATTACCACTCCTCAAACCATCAAGATAGAAGGACAAATCAAGAAGAAAAAGGTAATAGTGTTGATTGATTCAGGAAGTACTCACAATTTTATTCATTGTAAGGTAGCAAAAGAATTGAATTGCTTCTTATATCCAGCACCAGAGTGTCAAGTGATGGTTGCAAATGGAGGAACAATAAATTGCTCTGGAAAGTGCCATAATATCAAGCTATCCATGGGAGAATATGTATTGACTAGCCCAATGTTTTGCATTCCAATGGGAGGTGCTGATGTTGTATTAGGAGTCCAATGGCTACAACCCTTAGGTACAATAGCTTTTAATTTTCAAGAACTTTTCACGAAATTTTCTGTGGAAGGAAGGAAGTTGAATTAAGGGGTATTGCAGGAAAACCGGGAAAGATAATAAGCTCTAACGGTATGACAAAGCTTTTAAAAAAGGAACAAAAATGTGTAATTGCACAATTATGTTCGTTAGATGTTTCGACATTGGAATCATCTATTTCTTCAGATCTCCAAAAAGTCTTGGACAATCATTCCAAGGTATTTGAGACTCTCAAAGATCTTCTACCTATTCATGATCATGATCATGCTATTCATCTGATTCCAGGAAGTGTTCCTCCAAACATTAGGCCATACAGATATCCCTATGCGCAAAAGAGTGAAATTGAACGTATGGTTGCAGAAATGCTAGAGGCTGGTATAATTCAACCGCGTCAAAGTTCTTTCTCTGCTCCAGTAGTATTGGTGCACAAGGATGGATCATGGCGCATGTGTCCGGATTATAAGGAGCTCAACAAGCTCACTATTAAAGATAAGTTTCCCATTCCTGTCATTGATGAATTAC
>APFE031724858.1:160691-186595 GCA_000404065.3 Pinus taeda
TTGCTTTTGAAAGTCATCCAATCAAGGGAAAGTTTTTACACAACTATTTATGAGAAGGAAATGTTGGCAATACTCCATGCACTTAAGAAATGGCGACCCTACCTAATGGGAAGACACTTCAAGGTAAAAACGTATCATGATAGCCTTAAATACTTTTTTTAGAACAAAGATTATCCTCTAAAGAGCAACAAAAGTGGGACACAAAGATGTTGGGTTATGAATTTGAAATCATCTACAAAAAAAGGAAGCAAAATGTGGTGGTAGATGCACTCTCAAGAAAGGATGAGGATGTGGAAGCATTGTTGTGCGCCATTTCTATTATCCAACCAAATTGGATAAACGAATCAAGGGAGGAATGGAAGAATGACGAAGAAGTGTGGACACTTATTCGAAAGTTACAACAAGATTCCAGTACGTCTGATACATTTAGCTGGCAAAATGATTCTTTATGGTATAAAGATCACTTATACCTCTGTAAGAATTCTCAACTAAAACAAAGATTCTTATGGAATTGCACACTTCTCCCTTAGGAGGGCACTCAGGATTTTTAAAAACTTACCACAGGGTTAAGAAGGAATTTTTTTGGGATGGCCTTAAATCAGATATTCAAAAGTTTGTGGCGGAATGTTTGGTTTGCCAACAAAATAAAGTGAAAACAATTAAGACACCGAGTCTATTACAACCTTTATCCATTCCAAGCCAACATTGGGAGGAGGTTTCAATGGATTTTATCACAGGTTTACCCAAGTCTGAGGAAAGAGTGTCATCATGGTGGTAGTTGACAGACTTACCAAGTACGCACACTTTTGTGCATTATCACATCCATTTAAATCCAGTACAGTTTCTACTACATTTATGGAAACAATTCAAAAGCTACATGGAACCCAAAGATTATGGTAAGTGACAGAGATCCCATTTTCACTGGAAATTTTTGGACAAAATTATTTTCTTGTCTTGGTACTCAGTTAGCTCATAGCTCATCTTATCATCCTCAATCTGATGGGCAAACTAAGATAGTAAACAAATGTTTGGAAGATATCTTCGTTGCTTTGTATCTGATAAACAGACACAATGGGTCAAATGGTTGCCTCTGGCTGAATGGTGGTATAACACTTCCTTCCATACAGCAACAAAAATGACCCCATTTATGGCACTTTATTGGTATCAACCACCATCCATCACATCATATTTAAGAGAAAATTCTAAGGTTCAGGCAGTGGAACATCACATCGAACATAAAAAACAAGTCCTCAAACTCTTAAAGGATAACCTCGTGTTGGCACAAAATAGAATGAAACAACAGTCAGATCAACATCGCAGTGAAAGAAGTTTTGATGTAGGTGATTAGGTATTCCTACGGCTACAAACATATAAGAAAATGTCCCTCAAGCAAGCTAAGAAGGATAATAAATTATCACCAAAGTATTATGGTCCGTACAAGGTGTTGCAAAAGATTGGTACTATGGCATACAAATTGGAGCTTCCTGCAGCTTCTCGATTGCACCCAGTTTTCCATGTTTCATGTTCAAAGAAGGTTATAGGCGACAAGCTCCCAGTTCAAACAATATTGCCAGAACTTGATGAGGAAGGAAAAATTATATTGGAATCGGAAGCAGTCATAGAAACAAGAACTCGACAGCTACGAATCGATCAATTTCAGAGTGTCTTATCAAGTGGAAGAACTTATATGCTGAAGATTCCACATGGGAGGATGAGAATTTTCTACAGAAGCATCTAGAACTACTCAAGCGTTGAGGACAACACTTTTTTGAAGGAGAGGGGCATGTTGGGTCCCTATAATACTAGTGATTACCCCATTACTATTGTAGTTGTACCCCTTATTAATATCGTTATGCCCCTATTGTCCCCATATTGTTATTACTGTGCCCCATAGAATCCCTCTATTGTTATTTTTGTGGTTTTATATCATTATTGTTAGGTCGGATGGGTTATATTGTGACTCTTTAGACTCTTATATATAGAAATGAGGTTTTGTCATTTGAATCATCCAAGAATTGTTCATTTGTGTAATGTAACGGAGGTTGCCCTCTCGAAGAGGCTGAATTCTAAGGCGTTGATCTCTATTTTCTATCATTTTCTTGAGTTGGTTTCATAACAAAATGTTTCAGGAATAGCTGAGTTTTAGAGGCAAGTTCCATAATTTGTAGCCATCTTCACATTGCAACCTCTAGATTCTAATAGCCATTTGATTTGTGGTCATCCTGAAACCTCTAGATTTAGAGAGCACATTTGGCCATTGACAAAAATCCATTATCTCTTTACATGGACTCACATACTCCCCTTTGAATTAAGGGGGGAATTTTAGATACCTAATCCATTAAGGTTATGGTGAGGAATAAGAGTTGTCATTGGGAGTCCAAAAGACCTTTTTAAAGATGAATTTAAAGGGCAAAAATATGTACTTAAATGTGAATCATTCTAATTAATTGCATTCAATGCTCATCTTTCAATTCTTGTCTTCCAACAAAAAGAAATTGGAACTTGAAAGCACTCACAAAGAAATGCCTAAGGGCTTAAAGTCATGAATAAGGTTGAGGCCAATTGATTCACATAGTTACACATCAACATAAGGAACAATTGACATCATGTTAGTATCAAGTGGTGGTTGCCATTTGGTGCACTATCACCATCTTAGTCCTTTGGCATTTGTATTTTTATTTGTCGATGAATATTTACACACATCAAGTTATCATGCCAATTATGTTTTCGCTTTTAGTGAATTAAGATTCACTACTTTGTTTCCAAACGAAAAAGAGAACTTCATTTTAAACAATATGCCAAGCTGCAATGCATTGAGCAATGTGAAGAAGTTTATCTTATACTAGGTTGGCTTCCAAGATTTGGCAAAAGGTCTTTGCAAAACTTAGAAACTTAAGTCTACAATGATGTAAACTTGAGTCTATGTTGATTAGACAAATTCACAAAATGAAAACAAAAGGGTTAATAATTTTTTTTTCTCAACATAACTTGAAATTTGGTTGGGCCATGCCCAAGCTTTAGAGACGACAATTGGATTTGTACATGATCATCTATAACCTCTAGTAGGATTGTATTTTTGAAAGGCTCTGTATAATTGAGAATCCCACGTTCAATTCCCCATGGAATGAAAGGAGCTCTAACTTAGCCTCTTTTCCTTATTTAAGCATAGGATTGGTTGATTCATGTTGGTTGGTTACCATATATATTTTGTTAAAGATTCTTTGGATTCTTTCTTTATAACCGTAGTCCACATGACCCCTCTACTTTCTCCACCTCTTGGTAATGGTTAGAGGAATAGAGAGACCACAAGAATAGATGCTTCATTCTTGATATGTTAATTTTAGGCAACAATGGTATGTTCTATGCTTTAGAGCAATTTTAATTCAATTTCTTTATGGGCCCAATATCAATTTCAGTTTAGCAATCACATAAACATATAAGTAAAATGCTGATAGAACATAAACATAAACAGTAGAAGACAAGCCAAGACAAGAGGACACAAGATGTGACACCAACCAAGGACAAACCCCATTGTGGGGAAACCCTTGATTAAATATTCTTTTAGCCTTCAATAGTCCAGCATAGCGAGATAATACAATTTACAAATTCTGATAATTTATAACAACAACAAAAGAACCCTAACAAGAAAAGTCAACGTTGGTCAACATGGAAGATTTGACCCTCAAAGCTCTGGTCAACTTCGGTCTCCAAACATCAAGATGAAACAACCCTCAAAAGAGTGGAATTCAACCTAGTCAAAGTTTGGTCAAACTGTCAACTTGCAATCAGCCCTAACCACAGTCAACGTTGGTCAAATAATATGGATTGCTTCGATTTTTGTGCCCAAAAATGTGGCTTGCCCAAACAGAATTTCACCAACAAAACACAGTCAAACTAGTCAACATTGGTCAAACCCTTACTAAAATTTGGTCAACGCTAGTCAACGTCCAAAACAGAAAAAATTGTTGTCCTTTCCTTTGCACGTGTGGAGAGAGAGGCTGCCCATAAATCCAAACGAGGATGAAGCATTATGTTTTATAGGTTAACGTTGAGGATGGATAGACGTGATTGTTGGGCTTTTAAGCCTACATGAGTTTGCTGGCCGGCCTTGACCATTTGTCCATAATCAAAATAAATTCATAACTTCATTTGTACATGCCAGAATGGGATGATCTTTAGATCAATCCTACACCTCTCGGAGAGAGGAATCTAAGAAAAATATCAACTATCATAAATAAGATGACCCATGTGGAGCTTGGCCCTAGTTGCCAATTTTAACACTCCCTCTCAACTAGGGAGAACTCCACCTGCTAATCCATCTGCCAATCTGTGCCATCTCTGCCATCCATGCATTGCTCTGCTGAACTATGAAGAAGAAGTGATCGAGAATGTATCATATCATTCTATACTGACCCAAAGTCAGTCCCAATCAAAAGAGAGTGTCTCATACCACTCTCACTGACCCGAAGTCAATTCTAATCAAAAGAGAGTATCTCATACCACTCTTACTGACCCGAAATCAGTTCCCATTGATCCCAGATCAATATCGGACATCCTAACATAGGGAGTATAGTAATACACGATGCGTCCATCTGTACTATTATGGTCCCTATCTTCATTTCCCTACTCATTGGCCATATGAGAGGTACTTCCCATGAGTCCCAGACTACATGGGTAGGATGTCTTGACAGGAGAAGGATGAACCCCTCGTCCTGCTCACATGTTGCCAAGGGGTATCACAGGGGAAGGATGAACCACTCACCCTGTACACAACAAACCACTAGGGGAAGGTTGAACCACTCACCCTATGGTTGCTCACCGCTCCAAGAAGTACCCCAAGCCCCCTAGAGCTCCAAGAGCTCAATGTCCATCTCATATAGGACCCTCATAAGAGGGTCTCTCCATGACTCCAAGTCGTTCTCGGAAGGCCAAGAATTTGGCCTTCCCCACAGACTTTGTCAGAATATCGACGACCTGCTCATCAATCCCAATGTGATGGAGCCTTATTGCTCCTCGTTGTACCATATCCTAGATAAGGTGGTACCTGATATCTATATGCTTGGAGCGATCATGAAACACGAGATTCCCTGATAATTGGATCCCACTCTGGTTGTCGCAAAGGATCACGGTGGTATCCAGCACATGTCCAAACAACTCACTAAAGAGCTTCCTCAACTAGACAACTTCACAAGAGGCCATACTAGCAGCTATGTATTTGGCCTCGGTGGTGCTCAAGGCAACCGATTTCTGCGTCCTGCTCATCCAGGATATTGAAGTAGAACCCAAAGAAAAATAACATCCAAAAGTGCTCTTGCGATCCACCACACTGCCAGCCCAATCAACATCAGAATAACCATGCAACTTCACATTTCAGGCAGTGTATCTTAGTCCATGAGTGATTGTACCCTGAAGATATCTCAGATGATTCTTGGCGGCAATCCAATGAATATGATGAGGCTCAACCATGTATTGGTTTAATGTGTTAACTGCAAAACATATGTCCGTACGGGAGTTCACCAAGAACATTAGTGCTCCTATGAGTTGATGATACTCAGAAGCATTTCCTAATTCAGGTCCAACAACACATAACTTCTTAAAGTTAAGTTCCATCGGAGTAGTCACAGGCTTGCAGTCCACCATCCCAAATCTTTCCAATATCTTCACAACATATTTCCTTGAGAGAGGAAAATTTCACCTGGCTTTTGCCAGACCTCCAACCCTATGAAAGTGCATCCGTCCTAGGTCCTTCATTTCAAATTCAGAAGCCAATTCCCTCTTACATTTGTGAATGAGAGGGTATGCACCTATCAGAAAGAGGTCGTCCACATAAAGTACTAGAATGAAAGGTTTATCATTTTCAACCTTAAAGTAAAGGTTCAGATCGACTTCACTTCTAGTGAATCCCAACTTTATCAGAGAGTTATCAATCCTCTCATACCAAGTCCGAGGTGCTTGCTTCAATCCATAGAGAGCTTTCTTCAACCCGCATACATGAGATTCCTGATCATGAACTTCAAACCCCTCGGGTTATTCCACATAGACTTCTTCTTTGATTGAACCATGGAAGAAGGCGGTCTTGACATCCAACTAATGTAGGTTCCATCCTTGCGAGGCAACAAGAGCTATGATTGAGCGGATGGTGGTGCATCGGGCAACAGGTGCAAATATCTCATTGTAATCTACACCTTGCTTTTGAGTGATGCCTCGAGCAACAAAGCGAGCCTTGAAATTTTCTGCACTTCCATTAGCTCCATGCTTGATTTTGCAGAGCCACTTAGAAGTGACAATCGATTTGTCCTAGGGTCTAGGGACCACTTCCCAGACATCATTCTTCATAATTGACTCGTATTCTTCATTCATAACATCCTTCCATACTTGTTGCTTCACGACTTCTTCGAATGATGAAGGCTCGTTTTGAATGATAGTGCTCATGGCAGTCAAATATCGTTGATATCTGTTCGACTTCTTGCTTTCACGGAAAGTCTCCCATGGTGCAATGTGCTTCTCAGCATCTTCGAGAGTCTCCCTAAGCCATGAGGGTCTCCTCTTAGAGGAGGAAGGCTCAAGAGGGAGTGGATCAATAGGATCCATAGGTTCATCAACATCAGACATTGTTTCATCCTCTTTTTCACCTTGATTTCCAGTGTTAGCTTCTTTGTCCTTCCTTAGGATAGGAAAGTTGTTGATCTTCTTGAGGGCCATATCTTCGTTGAAGGTGACATGATGACTTATCTCAACTTCCTTTTGACCAGCCACATAAATTCGATATCCCTTAGAATTTTAACTATAGCCCACAAAGATTCCTTTCTTCCCAGATGCACCCAATTTGCTTCTTTTCTCTTTCGGCACATGAAAATATACGGGGCTTCCGAAAATTCTAAAATGAGAGACATTGGGTTTCTTACCAGTGAACATTTCTTCGGGAGACTTGGAGTCTAATGCTTGATGAGGGCATCAGTTTTGAACATACACAACGATATTTGCAGCTTCAACTGATAGAAACTTAGGAAGGCCTTGATCATGAAGTATAGCACAGATAACTTCTACAATAGAGCGATTCTTCCTTTCAACCACACCATTCTGCTTGGGAGTGTACGATGTTGTAGTCTCCCTCTTAATGCCAACTTCTCTGCAATTATCTTGGAATTCATTGGATTTGTACTCGGTCCCATTATCAGTCCTCAATATCTTGCTTTTCTTCTCGAATTGGTTTTTGATCAAGGCTTTGAAGTGTTGGAACCAGGGGAACACTTCATCCTTCTTCTCCAAGAAGTAGATCCAAGTCTTGCGAGAATAATCATCCACAAAGGTGAGATAATATAAGTATCCTCGCAAGGAGTTTATGGGCATCATACCAGATATGTCGGAGTGGATCAATTGCAATATGTCTGTGGTCTTGCTATTACTTGAGGGGAATTGTCCCCTTGTATGTTTTTCTGCGGCACATCCCGGACATACACCTTCATGCTCTACTTTGAATTTGGGCATACTTGTCATCCTCTGTCTCACATCGGGTAGGGTCTTATAATGAAGATGGGTGAACCTCCAGTGCCATAGTTCAGATTGTAGAGATGTGTCGCAAGACATGGCTCCCAATGGACTGCCTCCAACTTGATACAAAGTGTTAACCCTAAACCCAAGAGTAAAATCATCCTTGAAATTTCTTTTCCAAACATGTACCTTTCCATCGATAAAAGGTACCTTGAATCCTTTATCTTCCATTGCAAATGAATAATGTTACCTTGATTCCATTGAAGGGTAACATTCTCGGACATTAGTGGTTGATGATCAGAGGAAAAACTAGGGTTTGAAACAGGGTCGATAGAAGCAAGCTGGTAACTATGGAGGGGCAAGGAGGAGGGAGCTCCACTCCCTCCTATAGTAACATAGTTTCAAACAGAGGCAAAGGGACGAGTAGGAACAAGCTCCAAAATCCTTCGAAGAATGAGACAAAAACCACTGGAACCCAAAAGATGGAAGGCAGCAAACCCCATGATAAGGAAGGGACCCACGAGGAGGTTCGGCAGGATACGAAAACGGGTGACAGTGGTCAGAGGACGAAGGGTAGAGCTACAACGAGACCCTGCAAAACCAAGTCCAATATTAAACCACGGGTGGTCCTGAATGATCCGGCTTTGCAGGAGCACAGAGATCACATGGCAACCTATGCGGTCATATGCCAGTTTATGGGTATTTGGCCCACGGAGAAAGCACTACACACATGGATAAAAAACACCTGGAAACCAAAAGGAGAACTAAACATACATCTTGGGTAAGGGTTTTTTTACAGTGGTATTCACGAACCTGGAGGATAAAGGCAAAATTTTCGAAGGAGGACCATACTTCTATGCTGCTGTAGGTCTCTACATGCGACCTTGGATGATGAACTTTGTGCTAGAGCGAGAAATGTTCACATCGGTCCCGATATGGATTAGATTATACCCCTTACCTTTAGATTACTGGCTTTGGGAATCCTTAAAAGCTATAGGTAATAAATTAGGACATTTTATAAAGATATCAGAGGCGACTCTGCCAGGCAAATATACCTCCTTTGCCCGCATCTGTGTAGAAATGGACTTACCGGGACACTCCTGGACGAAGTCATCCTGAAAGTGTACGATGAGGAATGGATTCAGGCAGTTGACTATGAACACATCCCTTTCAGATGCCGCAAATGTCATGAACATGGGCACCTCTTTAGAGAATGCCCACTCAACAAAAGAGAGGACAAACTGAAAGGTAGCATCGGAAAAGATCCTGAAGGATACACCAAAGTGGCAGGCAGGGGGAAAGGAGAGGGAAAAAGCACCAAAAGAAACGTAGTGAGAATAAGATACCAAGTCACAATAGTTTTGATATTTTAGAAGAGGGGGAAGAAAATGGACAGAGTAAGGATCTGGAGGAAACTCCATCAGAAGAAGAAAAAGAGGACAACATGGACATCACACGGCCAGATAATGAACTAAAGGAGAATCCACTAAGCACCACAGGACTTGGAAGGGACCAGGAAATGACCCCAAGTGAAGGAGGAACGAAGGACCAAGACCTACAAGAGATTCTAGATAGGGATAACTTGGAACTAGAACACTTTCTAGAACAAGGAACCAACAAAGGGATAGACTCTCTACCACAAGAAGAGTTTGATAGAGTGCAACAACTATTCCTCCAAAGGTCCCAAACAAAGGTTGCAGGAATCAAGAGGAACCATGACAACCAGGAGAAAAAAGGGGTCAGAGAAATGGAGATTACATCTGGATACTCCACCAAAAACCCAGGCAAGAAAAGAGGAAGAAGGAGACAGAATGAACTCCTGTCAGAATGTGGGAAACTCATGATTAATTCAGGTAAGATGAAATATCTTACCAGCGACTCTTTAACAAACATATCATTATGAAGCTCATATCCTGGAACATTAGGGGGTTGGGTAGCAAGAGAAAACAAAGAAATCTCAGTAACATAATAAAAGAAGAAAAACCAGACATGGTGTTTATTCAAGAAACAAAATGCTTAGTAGACAAGAATAGAGAACTACACAGCTAATGGCTCTACAATTACGAGTTCCTTGAAGTCAAAGCAATTAACACAGCGGGGAAAATTCTTACCCTATGGAATCCGCAAAAATTTGAGATCATAGATGCAAAAGCTACTAGAAATCACCTTTCAATGGTAATACAACCTTTGGGAGACAAAGAGTGCTACTTGATCACAAACGTATATGGTCCTCAAATGCTAGAAGAAAAACTAAAGCTCCTTACCTCTTTGGAGGATCTAAGAAAGAGACACTCTATTATCCCCTGGATTATGGGAGGGGGCTTCAACATGATCAAATCCCTCTCTGAGAAAAATGGGGGAAGCAGAATGTTAGGACGCGACTCACTGGCATTCCAGAACTTCATGGACAACATGAGACTGGTGAGTATGGAAACAACAAATGGCACCTTCACTTGGAAGAACAAGAGAAGGGGAATCGCCCAAGTTGCCTCGATATTAGACATATTCATAATCTCGGAGGATCTCCTTCTTTCCGGTCACTCTATGACTTTGTGGATCCTTCCTTTTGGAGGCCCGAACCACTGGCCGATCTAGTTGGAAGCTTCTTTTATTGGAACCTCGAGAAACAAATCTTTCAGGTTCGAAAATGCATGGCTCACTCACCCCAACTTCATTTCTAATATTAGAAATTGGTGGGTGGAAGACATGCCCACCCAGGACACAAAAATGTTCCTCCTGCATCAGAGGCTCAAACATATAAAAAAAAGGCTCAAAGAGTGGAATAGAAATGAGTTTGGCAACATTTTTGAAGCCAAAAGAGAGGTAGAAAGAAAATTACAAGAAGCTAATCAAATTCTCATCAAGGAAGGATTCACAGAGGAAAGGAAAGGACATGCAGACTTTCTACAGTAAGAACGGGACCATAGATGCCAGCAGGTAGAAATATTATGGAGACAGAAATCTAGAATAAAATGGATAAAGGAAGGGGAGAGAAATACTAGATTCTTTCGCAAATCCGCCATGAAACACAGGGCTTAGAACAGGATCACTAAACTCTTAGATCCGCAAGGGAAAGAGTTAAATACTCACAAGGAAATGGAATCGGTTCTGGTGCAACATTTCCAAAGCATAGATGAGGAAAACATTGCAGACAGATCTCAATTCATCAAAAGCTTCACAAAGAACATTCCAAAAGTGGTGACCAGGGAAGACAACCATAATCTCAACAGGGCAGTAACGGAAGAAGAGGTCAATGAAGTCATCAAAGAGATGAACAATGGGAAAGCTCCAGGCCCGGATGGATTCAATGTAGAATTCTTCAAAACATGCTGGGAAATTGTCAAATTTGACATTCTAGATGTGGTGGAGGACTCGAGAAAATCTAGAACAGTTCTTAGAGCGATTAATGAATCTTTCATAGCATTAATCCCTAAACAGGAAAAATCCATGACACTTGAAAGATTTAGACCCATAGCTTTATGCAATGTGTTGTATAAAATCATTTCCAAAGTTAATGCTAACAGACTCAAACCTCTACTTCCATCGCTTGTGTCAGAGGAGCAAACTGGATATGTGGAAGGCAGACAAATTCTCAACAATATCATCCAAGCTCACGAAGTGGTGCACTCCCTCAAGACCAAAAAGTAAGTAGGGATAATAATACAGCTGGACATAGCAAAAGTTTATGACAAGCTAAGCTGGCCTTACACAAAGGAAATTCTCAAAGCTTATGGCTTTGAATACAACTGGATAGAGTGGGTTATGGCCCTAGTTACCACGACAAGTCGCTCTATCCTTCTCAATGGCTCTCCATCAAGAACCTTCAGGCCTTCAAGGGGCCTTAGGCAGGGTGATCCTCTTTCCCCATTCCTCTTCATTCTCATGATGGAAGGATTGGGTAGAATGATAAACTCAGCCAAGGAGGAAGGAAGAATCAAGGCGCTGAAACTCACTCAGAATGGGGACACTTTGACTCGTCAACAATTTGTGGATTACTATGTTGCAAGGCACACCCACAGTCAAGGAAGCCAAAGCCTTCAAACAAATCCTGCATGACTTTGCCATGGCCGCCGGCACGGAGGTAAGCCTCACAAAATCAGAAGTTTTCTTTTTCAATACGGATATTTCCATCCAAAGACATCTCTCCAAAATTTTTGGATTTCAAAGAGAGAATCTTCCATCTAAATATCTAGGAATGCCTCTCACTGACAAACCTATGAAGAAGGAAGTATGGGAGTCAATTACGAATAAACTGAAGGACAAAGTCAATCACTGGACTAGCAGATCTTTGAATTTAGCTGGAAGATTAATTATAACAAACGCTGTTCTTCAAACCATTATAGTTTATATGTTTTTAGCCCTTCCTGCCCCAAAAGGAGTTTTACAGCAAATCAGGAATATCCAAAGAAACTTTCTTTAGGGTAAAGGAGAAGAGAAAAAGAAATGGGCCTTGGTAGCGTGGGAGAATCTTTGCAAACCCAAAACCCATGGTGGTTTAGGTCTCCACGACCCAGATAACTTGAGCAAAGTCTTGGGAGCAAAACTTTGGTGGAGATGGCTAAAGGAAACCAATAGCCCATGGACCAAGCTATGGAAACAAAAGTATGCAATGGATTGGCAGGAAAATGACCACATTCGGATGTCAGGGCATATTAGGGGTTCTCATATTTGGAACAAGGCTTGGGAAAACAAAGCCTTAGTTCAAAATCATAGTTTCTGGGAGATAAGAAATGAGAATCTTCCCTGGTTCTGGGAGGACAACTGGCAGCAGGAACAAAATCTTAGCAGGGAAGGCCTAAAAATCATCAGAGATGGCACCCTCAATAAAGGTCTAAAAAGGGTATGTGACTTTTGGGATTAGTCAAGAGAGGAAAGGAAATGGAGAATCTGGAGGGTACTAGAATACATTGCAGAGACCCCTTTGAAAGCCTAGGCTAAAGTCCTGGAAGAGATCCTGGAAAAAGGCACATTTTAACTTCTAACTTGAATGACTTGCTAAGGTGGGGTAGAAACAATGAGGGCAACTTCAACTTCAAAGAAGCCAAAAGAATAATCACCGGATTTGATCATCCAATTCCCGACAAGATGTGGCGAAACCTTTGGAGTAACCCTCACTGGATGAAGATCAAAATGTGCATATGGCTAGTTCAGCATAAAAAGATTCTGACCTTGGAAAATCTTAGGAAAAGAGGTTTTGCAGGTCCTTCAAAATGCCATTTATGGGGCTTGCAGGAGGAGACCATGGATCACATTCTTAACTTTTGTGTGTTCACCTCCTTTATATGGAACTGGGTAGCCTCCATCTTCAACCAGACAATTAGGAAGGATGATGATATTATTGCTACTCTAAAGAATTGGATAAAAGACTTTTCGGACTGTGAGACAGTCAATGTAGCCTGGACACTGATTCCAGGTTTTTTGATATGGGATGTGTGGAAAGAATGCAACAATAGGATCTTCAAGAATAAATCTGGTATAGCTCAAGGCATCATGGCTAAGATCCTAAAACAACTCAAAGAAACAATAAATGTCTTTCTGAAGCATCCTCCAGAGAAATCGCCGAGTCAAAGGGACATTCACATCCTTGAAAAGTTGGGACTTAAGCATCACGACCCTTCTGACACCCTTAAGAAAGCAAGGCACAGATCAAATGGCAAGGCTTTTTGGCAACCCCCTCCCCATCGCTTCCTCAAACTCAACATAGATGGAGCCTCAAAAGGAAACCCAGGGGATGCGGGTTTCGGGGGAGTCATTAGAGATGCAGAGGGCAATATCAAAATCATTTTTCATAGTCATTTGGGGAGGGCAACCAACAATATGGCTGAACTCACGGCCATGGAGCAAGGCCTAGAAATCCTAAGAGACTACAACTTACAATACTATCATAGAGGCAGACTCGGAATTAACGATTAACTCGGTCAAAAGGATAAGCATCGGCACAAAACCAGACAAAGTTTCAAACCACTGGTGACTTTCGCAAGTTTTTCATCGAGTTCAATCTCATCTTAGAACTCTTAGAACTCTGAGCTTTGTTCACGTGCGCAGAGATGCCAACAGAGTGGCGGACAGGCTAGCTAATGAAGGGGTGATTTGCGCAAGAGAAAACAAGTGTTGTTTGTGGGAGTTTGCTTAGAATGGACAGTTGAGAAAGGACTGCAGGACTCTAGCGCACGAAGATAGGGATCTTTATCATCACTCCAAAGGGAAACATCCTGCAGATATCTAAGTGGATGGAAGTCGAGGGTACTTCTAACAGGGAGCCCAAGTTTAGGATCTTGCAGGGGACTGGTGGGCAAAGGAGAAAAAAACATTAAACCAAAAAGTGGTTCAAAGCTTCTCTTTAGAATCGGGTGGTTTGGTAGTAGTTACCAGGGTTATCGGAGGGCCGATTGTACCTGAAGTGGTTTTACCGAAATGTCTCCGATGCCACAAAAGGAGTTACACGTGGCGCTAGGAAGACCGCGACGGTTTTGCTGGTGGGACCGCGATGTTTTTGCTATAGTGTCCCTGGTTATCGGGCGTCAGTTATACCATAAGCGGATTTTCGGATATGGCTCCGATTCCACTGACTGTGTTACACGTGTCTCCAGGCTGTTTTGATTACCGCCCTCATCAGACGGGTAATCCTAGTGCTTTTATTTCACCAGATATCCCTCTTAGCGATTGGCTTTCGTGGATGCAGATCAATGACTCCATAATGTCGTGCATGTTTTCCACCATCGGGTTGACTCAAGGGTCTCGTTTTCACTTTTGAGGCCACCCTTTGGCTTTGTTGGTTTTAATGTTTTGTGGGACCTTAGCCACGTTCTTGAGCATGTTGCTCAGTTCTCAAACTAAGGGTATATGTCAAATGTTGACATCTTGTATACTATGTATCCTCCTTGCTGCTTAATTTGAATAGAAGGTCCATTTCTTGCTTGAGAAAAAAAAATAAGGGTAACATTCCCTAGTCCCTTACGGGATAGGTGGCATCGTCTCCAAGGATGATCTCCAAGTTTGTCTCCTTTTCTATCAGATTAGAGACGACTTCCTTGTATCTAGTGAAGCACCTTGGGGCACAACTATTAATTAGCCAATTTCCCAAAATGTCTGGAGGAGAGGCAGTGGAGAGGGCTAATATAAGATAGTACTCTTTTTGCTACTTTTTAGCAACATTGGATTCATCATACTTGGAGTTCCTTGATTTCTTGAAGGGTTGACCATTTCCTTGATGTCCCGCATTCCTTTTTCCTTTGCCATTGGACCTGCCATTCCTTTGATCATTGTTGTTGAAGTTGCCTTTGGAGTTGTTATGATAGTCATCATCTCGAGGTGTATCCCTTTTATTAGGACACTCCTTTGCATAGTGGCCAAACTACATCCGATCGGCAAGGCAAGGAAGAAAGCGGCCTTACTAACCTTCGACGCAGGATGCCGTATATATGTAATAACGAGTCATTCCATATCCAATCGCTTTCATTCGATCGCTAAGCTTTGAAAACCCCAAAGTAGTTGCGTAATTACATATAGAAATAATGAACGGCGCGACGTTCTATTATGGGAAATTCAGTACGGAAACAATCAGTAGCTCAAGAGCTTATTCCAGTGTTTGATCCATAGCCAGTGAATGCGCTAGTGCTAGCCCCAACCATCATATTGCTCAGTGTCTTTTCCAATCCCAGCTTATCTGCAATTTCGTAATCCCCTGACGTTTTGTTTGGGTGTAGGTTACATTGCAAACAAAGGATCTTCCCTTCCTTCCGTTTTTGAATCTCGGTCTTCCTTTACTTTGCTTCTTTGAACTTGCATTGTTCTTCCTCTTGGCACGAGTGGAGAATGCATTGGGGTTGCTTCTATTAGAAGGCATTTCTTGCTCCACCATTCTTGTTTCTTCTTGAATGGATCTTGACTTCAATTTTTCAAACCCTGGAATTCGATCATTATTGAATATAGTGGTTCTAAATACATACCACTCAGGTGGGAGTCCTCTAAGGGTGGTGAAAGTAAGTTCCTTGTTAGGAATGACTTCTCCAATTGAGAGTAGATCATTCTTGATCTCAGTAATCCTCAAGAAATAGGATTTAATGTCCTCGTCCTTGCCCTTCTTAATATCCTTCAACTTATTCTTGAGAAAGAGAATTTGATTAGCATTACTAACCTTGAACATGTCGACCAACCTGTCGTATATCTCCTTGGAGGTCTTCAATTCAGAGATATAGGCCACCAGATGCTTGTCAATGGAATCCTTGTAATCTTCTTCACTTTGACTTCAGCCTTATTGTACTTGGTCTTCACAACGGTCGATGCATTTGAAGGAGGCTCAGGGATTTTACCTTGCACATAACCCATTACTTCCTTCTCTTCCAAGGTCAAATCAAGAGACATCTTCCATCCATGATAGTTATATTTGTCATGGAGCTTGTCTTCAGTTGGGAAGTAGGATGAGGAACCCATTGAGTCTTTTGTCCTTGTCCAACTGTCTTTGGTGATTTCTCTTTCACTCTTGCTTGGGCTTTGTCTTCACCTCAACTCTGATACCATGTTAATTTTAGGCAACAATGGTATGTTATATGTTTTAGAGCAATTTTACTTCAATTTCTTTATGAGCCCAATATCAATTTCAGTTTGGCAATCACATAAACATGTAAGTAAAAATCTGATAGAACATAAACATAAACAATAGAATACAAGCCAAGACAAGAGGACACAAGATGTGGCACCAGCCAAGTACAAACCCCAATGTGGGGAACCCTTGATCAAATCTTCTTTTAGTCTTCAATAGTTCAGTAGAGAGAGAATACAATTTACAAATTCTGATAATTTATAACAACAACAAAAGAGCCCTAAACAAAAAAGTCAATGTTGGTCAACATGGCATATTTGACCCTCAAAGATTCGGTCAACTTCAGCCAACTTCGGCTTCCAAATAGCAAGATGAAACAATCCTCAAAACAGTCAAATTCAACCCAGTGAAAGTCTAGTCAAACTGTCAACCTGTGGTCAACCCTAACCACAATCAACACTGGTCAAATAGTATGGATTGCCTCAATTTTTGTGCCCTAAAATGCGACCTGCCCAAACAGAATTTCCCCCAATAGAAACATAGTCAAACAAGTCAACGCTGGCTGGTCAACTCTGGTCAAACCCTTCCTGAAATTTGGTCAACACTGGTCAACGTCCAAAACAAAAAAATAACTGTCCTTTCCTTCGCACGCGTGGAGAGAGAGGCTGCCCAGAAATCCGTACCTAATCAGATGAGGAGAGAGAGATGTGTGAAGATGAGTGATGTCCAAATGAGGATGAGGCATCATGTATTTATAGGCTAATGTTGAGGATGAATAGACGTGACTGTTGGGCTTCTGAGCCTACATGAGTTTGCTGTTTGACCTTGACAATTTGTTCATAATGAAAATAAATTCATAACTTCATTTGTACATGTCAGAATGGGATGATCTTTAGATAAATCCTACACCTCTCGAGAGAGGAATCCAAGAAAAATATTAGCTGTCATAAATAAGATGACCCATGTGGAGTTTGGCCCTAGTTGCCAATTTTAACATGA
Organism: Pinus taeda; assembly: GCA_000404065.3. Classification (NCBI taxonomy): domain Eukaryota; kingdom Viridiplantae; phylum Streptophyta; class Pinopsida; order Pinales; family Pinaceae; genus Pinus; species Pinus taeda. The sequence continues at coordinate 177,724 of APFE031724858.1, forward strand.
TACTTATCCAAAGTGTTGTTCAATTATAATACATGTTAATAAGTAGTCAATTTTGTAGTGGCAGGTTTGATATATCACTCATGAGCACATTAGACTAGGGACCCATGAACATTCTCCAGATGTTTTAGTGAGAAATAAATCCAACTCGTGTTCATTCGAGGGATCATAGGGAGACTTAGGGAGAATTGGGGATGAGAATGGAAGTGCAATGTCATCTCCAATCCCTCAACCATACTAGATGAAATTGTAGTTTGAGCTTAATGGAGGGATTCTTAGAAATCACGTTGTTGATCATATGCTCCATAGTTAATTTGTTTGGATGGGCCAAATGGAATTCTATTTTCAAATTTGATGAGCCCTTCCAAGATGGGCCTTTTTTCCAAAGAGGTTTGTGAGATTTTATGGTTTGTTGAAATAATTGTTTCATTGAGAACTAGGTTATTTCTTTTGGCATTTTACCATCAAACAACAAAACATGTGACCACTAGAGGAAATGGTAATTGAAGTAACATGTTTTTAGTAAGTCATCACTCACACTTGAACTCATACGATATGTTAGCTACAAATGTAACTTTTACTTCTCCATGGGTTGGGGGCAAATTAAGTGTTTGGAAATGTAAGGCTTTCAAGGCATTTCTATCCTTAAGGAATTGGAAGTTATAACATTTATAGGAAATGATTTCCATGCTCTTCTTCTCCGAGTGTTTTGGCTATTCCATTTACAACAAAGCTCTTGTGCTTGAGTATACACATGAATAATCCTCATTTAAAACAAATATAATAATAATAAGGTTAATGAAACATCAAGAGTCCCACACCCCTTGACCGCGTGTGTGTGTTCGACTCACCTATGTGGATATTTGAATCAATGATATATCACAGGGAGTGCCTTAATAGTGCACTCATTCACCACCAATCCAAAGTCCCATGGGTAACCTTGTGTTTAATCAATGGATATTTACACATTATTGAGATTCATTATAATATTATTTGATATTTTGTGATACATTTGCAGAATTACTTTGTCAATCTTGTAATAATTATGAATTGTTTATTCCATTTGGTAGCGTATCCTCGAGTTGATTCCTCGTGGGTTTATCGTTGTTCACAAGAGCCATCAATGTAGCCAAAATTGTGGGTTGATTTTTATTTGTCAAAGTGTGGAGAATTTGAACATTGCTTTTTCATTGCTTGTGTTGCTTAGAGACAATAGTATTTGTTGCCACAACCTTCTTATATTCTTGTCACAACCATGGACCAAGCATTCTATTAGGTCAATGAATGACTTTGCTTGGTTGCTTAATTTCATTAACTCAATGCTATATATATATATATATATATATATATATATATATATAATGGAGGTTGCCTTTTAATTCACTTTATATAAGGCACTGCTAGTCTTCCTCAAGGCACATTTCATCTAACTACATCTTGTGTACAATTACAATAACCTTAAAGGATTATGTATCTAACATTCGTCTCTTATGCTAAAGGGGTGTTTGTGAGTCCAAATATCATTCTAAATATACCACAAACACCCCTTCGACATAAGAGACAAATGTTAGACTTTGGTGAAAATGTTTGTACTGTGCTCATTTATGGAAAAATGTCTCAAATGAATAGTCTTTGTCTCGACGTGATCGAATTAAATGGTATTTTGTGTTGATGTGCTTGGTCCAATCATGGAATTTGAGATTTGTAACCAACTTGATTGTAGAAGTGTTGTCAACTAGAAGAAGAGTAAGACTCACTTGTTTCTTTCGCAAATCTTCAAGTATTTTCCTAAGTCACATAATCTTCTTTGTTGTTTCAACCACTGCCACATGCTTTGCCTCTATTTTGGAATCCGTCGAATTTGACTATGTGTTACATGCAAGAGACCACTGCGTATCCAAGATTGATGAGATAGCTTGAAGTCAACACTCCATTTTCTTTATTCTCATCAAAGTTTGAATCAAAATATCCAATCTAGTTGAAGTTAACCATCTTGGAATACTTGAAACAAAAGTCTTGAGCTCTTTTCATGTATTTCATAATTATTTTTACAACATACCAATGCCCTTCATGAGATTTTGTATGAACTTGGAATGAATCCCAATAACAAATAGAATATTTGGTCTGGTGGTGATATGGTAGATATGAATTCCCATAAGTTGCATGTACTTGTTTGCATCCTCAAATTTATTCCCTTCTTTTGATATGAGCTTAATTTTTTCTTCCATTGTAGTAGAAAGATGGGTTACACTCGACCATTCCAAATTGGTTCAATAATTCTCCAATATACTTCTTTGGGATATGAATATGTACTTTGGATGTTGAACAACTTCAATGCCCAAGTAGTAGTGAAGGTGTGTCAAATCTGTCACCTCAAAGCCTTTTTTCAACTCTTTCTTTATGGATACGTTATAACTTCATTGTTTCTTGTTATCAATCGATCCTTTACATCCACTACAAGATATACACCAATTTTATTTTCTTGACAAATAATTGCATCATCAAGATTAAAGTGTTTGAAATTCAATTTTAGAGGATGCTTAGTTAAAATTCATACAAGAGTCATGGTGCTTGGTTTAGTCATACAAATATTTGATGAGTTTACATGCTTTTTGTTCTTGTCCTTTCACAACAAAGCTTTCTGATTAAGACATGAAGACATTCTTTTTCAAGTTCCCATTCAATAAAGTTGTTTTCAAACCCATTTGATAAAATTTCCATCTATTCCTTATTGCCAAGGTAAATAGAGTATAGATGGTGGCCCATTTTGTTGTGGGGGCAAACATCTCCTCATAATCAATGCCTTCTTTTGTGCAAACCTTTTTTCCATGAGGATTGCTTTGTGGTTGTTAAGTGAGCTATCTGATTTGTACTTGTTCTTGAAGATCCACTTACATTCAATTGGTCTGGTTGCAAATGAAAGATCCACCAACTTCCTGTGCCATTCTTGATGAGCGTCTCGTATCACTTTATTGCTTCTTTCCCCTCATCAAGAAAAACGATTTAAAGGAAGCTAGTTCAAAGTTAGTAGATAAATTCAATTCATAGCCATATGAACATCCATATCACTTGAATAATAATTATCTATGTCACCTCCATCTTGTTTTGTGAAACTTCTCATTCTTGTCTTTTTGACCTCACGAGGACGAATACTTTTAAGTGTTTTTATGAGCCGCTTTGGTAGAAATTTATAAGATGGTCTAAGTTGCTCCACTAATTGAGATGGTGATACATTTTCGTCAAGGTTCAATCCTCTCAATCACATCATCGAATGGATCTTCCTAATTTGATGAAGTGGTCCGAACTTGAGGGGGAGATGGTGCTTCAAAAGGAGATTCCAAAGATTGATCTAAGATAGGGACCCATCTTCAAGATGTGGAATCTCATAATCAAATTCATGAAATGCCTTTTTTTTTCCCAATTAGGTTGAACTTAGGTTGGGGCCAATGCTAGTATTAGATGGAAGAACAATTTTCCCACCTACATGACACTGCCACTAGGATTATCGAGGCTTGATAGCCTCGGTAGTTTTTATCCCCCATAGGTGGCCCTCACCCTCAATCCCTCCCCATGATATTTGAACCAATGATCTGATGGTGACTAAACTCCATAAAAACTAACTAGTTTACACCTAATGGGTAAATTCATGATGTCTTTATATGAGAGAATCTATTAAGATGATCAAGTTGTTGCTAAACAATTTTGTCATTCTTTAAAGATTCAAGAATAAATATATCTATGGAAAGAATAAACTTCTTGTTTACTTCATTGTAAAAACGACATGCCTTGGTGGTATTTAGTACCCCATGCAGTTTGTTTCTTTACGCCTTTGCCATCAAATGATAGCAGGTGGGACTAAATACCTTGAGATGCCTCATCAAAGGAATGTGACCATACCACATTTCATAAGGAATCCTATTTCTAGGAGCATGGGATGGTCACCTATCTTTCACGTATATTGCACATAGAACTACATCAGTTCAAAACATCAATTTTACATTTTTAAAAAACATCATGAAACATATCATATTTAGAATATGCATGTTCATCCCTTTAGCTACACCATTTTGTTGAGTTGTATAATAATGTGGTTTGATGTTGAATCCATCTTGGAGAAAATTATTTTCAAATTCATAAGATGTATATTCTCCTCCATTATTAGTATGAAGAGAGCAGACATGTGATTGTGCTTTATTTTGAATCCATATATGAAATTTTTAAATTTTTTTAAAGCTTGAGATTTATCTTTCAACAAGTACACCAACATATCTTGGTGTAATCATCAATAACATACATGATATATTTATTAACATTAGTAGATGGAACAAGCATTAGGCATACAAATAAGATTGTATCAGAATGTATACTCTAGACGTGGAATCATGGAAGGGTTGTTTACTATGTTTTCCAATGATACATGCATCACATTGCTTCATATTCTTAGGAATAGTAGACATTAAAAAATTCTATTCTTTTTCAACAAATAAAGCTTGTCATAATTAATATGCTCAAATCTAGCATGCCATAGAAGACTAGATGGCCATGCACTTTCATTGCAATGGGAAGCATATGTCCCTTTCAACTTCAACAATGTTTCATTCTCCACTCTAATCATGACAACCATTTTGTTGGAAGCCTTCTTATCTCAACTATTCCATCTAAGATATGATGAAGTGGCTTTTTTATTGAATTTGCACGTGGGACAACGAGTTCCTTTGCATCTTTGGAAGATAAAATCCATCACGGAGAAGAAAATTCAGGAATTCAGATAATTTAAGCTTGAATATGTCAACTCATAGGGGTTTGAGACTTGATTTATATGCAAAATATACTATACAATCTACATTGTCATTGAAATATTCAAAGTATCTCCAAAAGGTCATGTGGCATTTTGCACTTGTGTCAAGTAGACATGCATCTTTCCAAGAAGAAAATGAAGTATGCAATAATTCTTCAATTACTTCAATATTTCAATGGGAAACAATGTAATGAGCAAATTCAAGTGCTCTACCTTTCATTGGAGGTGTTTTACCTTTGATGTTCTCCCAGGGGATTTTGCATGTTACTGCACCATGTCCTTTTCTACCACAATGAAGATAATGTCTCTCCTTGATTGTCTCTAATCCATACCTCTTGGATGCTTTCTTCCATGTCCTCTTCGACTTCCATTTTCAATTGGAGAAGGCGACAAGAAAACAAGAGGTTGAGCAAGTTGCCGAGAAGGAGCATGGTTTTTCCCTCAATCCACATGATAGAGCCAAACACAAAGACATGCATAAGAGACTCTACCACTCTCCATGGGAGGTGAGAGCTTATTAACATGTTGAGATATTGCAGTGTGTGAGGGGTGGGGTGGAATGAGACTTGTCTTAATCAATCCTGTCCCCATGCAAAATACAGTACAACTTCCCTTGAAGTTAAAAATAATTTAATTATTATTAATTTTTATAAGTTTTTGTTTTTTTAATTAAAATTTTATAGAAGGTCTTTAGTATTAATAAAAATAATTTTGGGAAAAAATATTTTAAAACTAAAATATTAATATGTATATATTATTATTATATTTTAAATTTAAATTGTAATAAATATATAACTTTTAAGTTTATTTTAAAATATCAATAAATAAAAAATAAAATGTTATTATAATAAAATATATATATATATATATATGTGCCCTATATTCTAGGTGGTATGAAATTTCCTGAATAAATGGTGATTAGAATGGCAATGATTTTCCCTTTTGATAATGCCCGCTGGCGTTAGAAGATGAGAGTGGATTGCGATTCTATGGAGATTCGGCTTGCAAGACTCTCAGTAAGCAGACTCTCCAAGCGGCATAAGTAGTCCAGTATGCATGCCCAGAGGATTGCAGGGAATCAGCTGCTAGGTATAATTCCCACATGCCTTAATAGTAATTTGCTAAATCCAGCATTTATTATATAGGTCATAATAGTACTATAAAGTATAACTATAATCACAAGCAGCTCAAGGAAGACCAGTTGAGCGTGTATTCTAGACTCACGATCTACGCCATGCCTCTCTATTGAGTAAAGGTTCGTGATATAATATCAAAAGGAAGTAAACTTTAAGCATTCATAAACTCAATTTGATTGGTATGAATATTTGTCCAATATTCTTGAGATAATCAATTTTTTTACAACATTGTAATTGTTTGGTGAACGCATACATTGCAGGACACTATTAACCATTATTAATTATAATATTATTTTGAACACATAAAGGTGACGACGTGAATAGGATAACATGACCAACAATTACCCTAAGCATTAACATTGTTGAATTTAGTGAAAGTAGATTTGTAATGACACTATTTGCTATTATTAATTATAATATTATTTTGAACACATAAAAGGTGATGTGATTAGTATAACATGGCCAACCATTACCATAAGTATTGACATTGTTGAATTTAGTGAAAGTAGATTTGTAATTTAGGTGATGTGATTAGTATAACATGGCCAACAATTACCGTGAGTACTGACATTGTTGAATTTAGTGAAAGTAGATTTGTAAATTTTTTTTTACAGAAGAACAAAAAAACATGAACATTTCAAATTATAAAAAATCTTTGTTTTATCTAATAGAAATTAGTAATTATAGAATTGGAAAAATGACTATAATTTTAAAAGAGCGTGGAATGACTTGTGAATGAGTTTTTTAATCCAAAATTTTAGATTATAAAGTGAGTCTATCATCAGCGAAACACTTAATACTTTGAGAAGATTTAAGGTAAAAGAGCTGACGATTTATATGTATTTGCGTGAATGATATTTTAGAAAAACTTAATCGGCTAAATATCTAAATTAAATTAATTTAATCTATAATAATGTGCATAATCTTTATTAATTAAACTTTATAATTTAATATATTACTATATATTAGTTTATGTGGGAATTTTTTTTGTATGTAGTGAATTATTTTTGTTATTTTTATTAATTTAATTTATTTTTCTAAATGATTTGACTAAGTTTTTTTGAAAAAATTAATATTCAGTTAGCATTGTTTATCTTTTGTTAGTTTATGTGTTTGTAAATATAATCATTCTTGAAAATAATTAATTAATACATTATTAATCTCATGATTTAGGTTGGTGTTTTTATAAGGATTTTGTTAGTTTATTGAAAATTTAGTGATTATGAAGTGTTTGAAAAGCAATGAGGTAAGATTAGTTAAAGAATGTTTATTTAAATATTATTGTATGAAGTGTATTATGTGTTTATTATTTATTAATTTATGTGTTTGGAATGAAATCAATTTTAATTTCTTTTAATATATAATCTAAAGATTTTCTTATTGTTTATAAAGTTTTATTAATGTAATTAATTATTGTAAGAATATATTTCTAATAAATGATGAGACCTGATGCATGTTTATTATTTATTGGTTTATGTGTTTGATATGAAAACATCATTTTTAATATTTAAACCTATCATCTAAGATATAGTGATTTTATTAATGTTTATAGAGATAATGTAGATGATTATGAGGTGTAATGGGAGGTAATCATAAATTGGAAGTTTTATTAATGTAATTAATTAGAAAGCTTTAGAAATGATTATCATATATTAATTCTTTTTAATAACTAATATGAGTTTTTAGAGTGTAATGATATTGAGAGGAATTAGTTAGATCTATACTTTGAAGGTTTTGTTAATAAAGGTTTCCAGGTATTGCTTATTTTTAAGTCTTCATGTGGGTTCATGTTGTTTTTCCTTTTTTCAATTTCCAAAGCTTCCTTAATCTTCCTTTTTAAATAATGGTCTTCTTTAATGATGAGTCTAGCTTCTTCTATGTAGATGTGGTGTGCGGAAGAACATGCATGTTCTGCTAAGGCGGATTTAGAGGCTCTATCTCTACAAATGTCGTGGCTTCTTCTATGCAGATGTGGTGTGCGGAAGAACACACATGTTTCGCTAAGGCGGATTTAGAGGTTCTATCTCTACAAATGTCGGCAACATGTTCTTTCAGTCTAATGTTGAGGGATCTGCCAATTTCTCCTATGTATTCTTTTCCGGAGCAGGGGATAATGTATACTCCTTTTTGTAAGCTCATGTTTATAGGGTCTTTGACATAGCTAGTTAGTTTCCCTATTGTGTTGTGGGGAGTGAAGGCTACATTGATATTATGTATTTTTCATAAATACTATTAATTTAATTATTTATAAATGTTGTAAAATAAATTTTCTTTTAAATGTCATCAATATGATTAATTATAATTGTTATAATATGATTAAATAAGGAATGAGATTTTAAAATTAGTCTTTGTTTTTGTTAGTTTTAATATAGTTTGAATGGGCCCAATGGTTAAGAGTATGTGTTTCTTTTTAAAAGGTTATAGGTTAAAAACCAGAAGGGTAGGGTAGAGTAGAGTATGTATGCCTTCCTAGACTTAGTGGGGGTAGAGTAGAGTATGTATACCTTAGTAGACTGAGTGGTCACTACACGAAGGTGGGTCCCTTATCCCACAAACAAGAGGGTCTCATATACCAATTTGGTGTTGGGTCCCTTATCCCACAAACAAGAGGGGAGGTGGACCCCTTATCCCACAAACAAGAGGGTCTCATACACTAATTTGGTGTTGGGCCCCTTATCCCACAAACAAGAGGGTCTCATACACCAATTTGATGTTGGGTCCCTTATCCCACAAACAAAAGGGGAGGTGGGTCCCTTATCCCACAAACAAGAGGGTCTCATACACCAATTTAGTGTTTGGCTTAGCCGTGACCTTAAATTTGGATAATAATAATAATAATAATAATAATAATATATATACCTTATCCCACAAACAAGAGGGTCTCATACACCAATTTGGTGTGTGACTTAGCCGTGACCTTTTATATATATATATATGTTTT
>APFE031724860.1:0-37730 GCA_000404065.3 Pinus taeda
TTTCAAAGTTATTTCATTTAGTTTACGCTTATGGATGAATTTTAGTTTAGTCTGGATTAGTACAAGAGAGGACAATCAGGAGACTAAGTTAGTCTTTCTCTCTTTGAATCTAAACAACAATTAAAGTTCATCCTCTTGTTTGCATTTTAAGTTTCTAGTTTTATGATTTCTCTATGATACTGTAGGGAAGGACAACCAGGATCTCCTTAGTTAGGAGCCTCTTCCCTTGCATATTGTATTGAATCTTAAATAATTTCATTAGACATAGAATTAGTCGCTTACTCCTGCACATATAGTGCCGACATCATCAAAAGCTTACGAGTTTCCCTGGTCAATAATTTAATGCAGCAATTTAAGCACAATAAATTGCCCAACAGAGCTTTCCAGGGAATTTATCGAACTTGCTATCATATAGTAACACTAGATCGTTCTCCTTGAAAGTGTGCACCTTGATATGGCGATCATGCCAAGCTTTCTATCGCTACTTCTGTACCTGTTGATGGAATCCGACCAAAAACCATTCCTCCTTAAGTTCCTCCAGTTGCGCGAGCTGTTCTTCCAAAGCCCCGCGGTATGCCATGCCTGTCATTGCCACGATTCGCAAAATAGGTACAATGTATTCCATTGGCATTACAGATTCCATGCCGTAGACTAACCGGAAAGGTGTCTGGCCTGTCAAATTCTTACACATGGTTCGCTATGCCCATAGCACAGCAGGGATGCGCAAGTCCCAATCGTTTCGCTGTGCATTACATACCTTGGTCAACGCAGTCTCCAAAGTCTTATTGAATGCTTCGACGGTCCCATTCACTTACAGATGGTATGGTGCACTTTGTTGATGATATATCTGGAATTCCACAGTGAGCGCATTGATAGTCTCATTCAGGAAGTGCGTTCCACAGTCGCTCATTAGAATTTTGGGACATCCAAACCGTGTCAACACATTCTCGAATAAAAATTTTGCAACTGTAGCAGCCATGCAGTCCTTAACCGGCTATGCTTCTGCCCACCGGGTCAAGTATTTTGTTGCGGTGATGATATGGCGTGCGCTCGTCTTCCCTTGACATGCGATAGGCCCCACAAAGTCGATGGCCCATTTTTCGAATGGTTGCAGCGTTATCTGTGGCTTCAGTGGCATTTCATCCCTCTGCGATGGTTTCCCAGTTCGTTGACATACATCGCAAGCCCTATAGTACGCTTTTGAATCTTGATGTAGAGTTGGCCACCATAGACCAGTGTAGAGAATCTTCTGTGCTGTGGCGTGGCCCTCATAATTTCCTCTTGCAACCCCCCCATGTGCTTCAACAAGGATCTGTCCTCGCTCGAATTCAGGTACATATCTACGTAATATTTCATCATTGCCCATTTTGTAGAGGTGCCCTACAATAACAGTAAAGTTTGTTATGCATATTACCAGTTCTTTCTTCTGCTGCACAGAATACCCTAGTAGCGTGGTTCCTATGGTTAAGAAGTAGATTATATCCTCAAAGTGGCCATCTGCGACGTGCACTGCATAGAGTTTTGCGTCAGGTAGTCCGTCCTCTAATTTTGTGGACTCTTCACCATTCTCAATTCGGGACAGGTGATATGGACCTGCATTTAGACATCCCGACTTTACGATGACTTCAAAATCATATTCCTGAAACAATAAAAACCATCGACAAATGCGCCCTCCCAACACAGGCTTATTGACTAAGTATTTTAACATTGAATGATCAGTATACATCTTAAAGTGTCCCCCGAGAAAATAGTGGCGGTATTTCTGGAGTGCGTACACCATTGCCAACCCCTCACGCTTAGTGGTGGAGTAGTTCTCTTCAAATTTGGACAATCGTCGGCTTGCGAATGCGATCGGGTGATCAATTCCTTCCGCTCCTTCCTGTGTGAGTTTCATGCCCAGTGCAATACACGACGCGTCGATATGTACGTGAAATTCGATGTCCCATTTTGGAAAGACCAAAATGGGCACTGATGCCATATTTTCCTTGAGAGTTTCCAAACTTTTGTTACATTCCTCATTCCAACAATAAGCGGTGTCCTTTCTCATCCACTGTTCCATTGGTGTCATGATCTGTGCGTAGCTCTTGATGAACTTTTGATATTACCCAGTGTGTCCTAGCATGGTACGTAATTGTTTGACACTTCGTAGCACTTGCAAATTAAGTATGACAACGATCTTTGCTGGGTCTACCATTAGGCCTTGCCTGTAGACCACATGGCCGAGCAAGTTACCGAAGGGAACGAGGAAAGTACACCTCTTTAGATTTAGCGCAATCTGGTGCCGTCGGCACGTACCCAACATTAACCATAAGCTTGCGACATGTTTTTTGACTAACCCACATACGGTCCAATCATCAAGATATACTTCCAAGAACTTATGTATAAATTCCTTGAATGTAGCTACCACAACGTGCGAGAATATCGCTGGCACGTTCTTTAGTCCAAAGGGCATCACAGTGTACTGAAAGAAACCCCACTCGATGGCAAAAGTTGTTTTACTCTTGTCCTCTGGCGCGATCTTGATCTGGTGATACCCTGAGAAACCGTTTGTGAAGGAGTAGGTTTCCTGTCTGCCCACATTTTCCAGTACCTCGTCTGTAAATGGCGTCGGAAAGGGATCGTTAACACATGTATCATTGGGCTTCCTGAGATCCACGCAGATGCAAATTTCACCTTTCTGTTTTTTCTCCTGTACAACCATAGGTCTTACCCAGTCGGATTCCTCCACTGATTCAATTATTCCTGCTACAAGCATTTTGTCTAACTCTTCACGGACCTTCGCTTTGTATTTTGGATTCAGTCGATAAGGCCGCTACTTGACTGGCTTCGTGTCCGGTTTCAGAGGTATATTCATCATCCTTAGGTCGCCGAGGATTCCTTTTAACTCCATGATTTTAGTTGGGAATAAGTCTTGATATTCTCGAAGTAATTCGACGACCTTTCCCACCGTGGCATCATCCAAATAGCCTCCAAGTGTCACATACTTCGGCTCCTCCTCCTTACCAGTGTTCACCTGTTTTGTTTTCAATGGCGTGGTGATGTTGGGGTCCTCGATCACGGGTCCTCGAACCTTGCGGTTCCCCTCTGTTTCTGGAATATTGATGTTTCTGGGGTTGTCCTGATCATCCTCTATCTGCACGTTGTAAAATTCCAGGGCCTAGCTCAACTGACACGACCAATCTGGCTGCACTACTTCTTCTGGTTCCAATGGTACCTTGAAAATGGCGACCTTCACAACTTGCAGTGCATCATCAACAGTATCCATCCATTGGTCCTCAAATAAGAATGTCAATAAGAACCCTTCGTGCAAGACATCCCATTCTCCCGTACCATGTGGGAGTTTTGTTTCAGTATACCAGTTCTGTGGGATGACATCCAAGGTATGATAAAATAAGTGTACCCACTCCGGCTAGGGCTCTTCTCTATAGGCCTGGGTCCATCTAGTGAGGTGCATGCGCAGGTCATCACGTCCATTGTATTTCTCAGTTATTCGTAGTTCTAGATTCCCAAACCTTATTTGCATCATCCGCCTGCAACCGCGTCAGTCTTCAAAGGTTCCTTCACGCATCCTCCACCAACGCACTGGCGTTGCGCGCAACTCCCATTTTAACGCATCAAACCAATTATGCTCTGGTGCTGCGCATTCATACTTGATCAGGAATTCATCAACCACTGTCAACCCATCATACATCGGCAGTTCTCGATCTTGAGCTTTTATGCAATACAACGACCTAGTCATCATGTTGCAGTTTAACGTTGTTACCCCGTTTAACTGATTATGCCACCACTCGTCTTCCTCATCTAAATCTGAAGTGAAGGAATTTGCATGCTCCCACGATATTCCTCCTTTTGCAGTCAGATTGACCCAATCTTGATTTCGTGCAGTGATCTTATAAATGCAATCCAGTTCATCATCACATCCTTGGACGGGTTCCGTGTAGCTCGCTCCTTCATCCGGGTCTAGTGGAATAACTACGCAGAGTGATTTCTTCTCGAATATCATTTTCCATTTCTTTAAATTAATGACCCTATTCATATCTGTGGCCGAGTTTATCCCTAACAACGCAAGGTAAGGGCTATTGTCATCCATGATTTATATTACCTTAAAGTCCATTTATGTGCTCGCGCCTTCTATATCTACTGTGATTCTGTGCAGTCTCCCCATGGGCAAGATCTTATGTTGGTTTGCCATCTGCAATTGAATAGGAGACCATTGCGGTGCAGGCTTGCCCATGCACTCACAAGTCTGTTTAGGTAGTACGTTTTCATCCGAGCCTAAGTCCAGGATAACCTAATCCATCTCATAGGCGCCGATTTGCACCGTTAACCGCATCTCCCGTTCAGTACGCGAAGCATGTTTCCCTAATTCCCGGACCATGCGGGGTTCACTTGACCCTGCGCATCTAGTTATCAGCTCTTGTAATCCTTTAACCGCCCTACTATCACGAAGCAATTTCATGCATGTCTCTAAAAAGGTAGTTAGCATCGAGCGATCCCTTTCCGACTCCGGTTGATCCTTACTACCTGGGGTAGATACCTCTGCAGAGCTCTTCCTAACTTCCAGATCTGTCTCCTTATGAACCCCGACATCGTCCTTGGTTAATTTCCTCTTATCTTCGCTTGTGGTTGCGCCACTTCTGAGCACCATGTTCACGTTGGGGTCTTCCTCACGTGGTTCAGCCTTCATCATTTGGATGTTCTGCGTCACCGTAGGTTGCGCTGCCCTCTTCTCACATATCTGTGCTATCAATGTGGGGAAATCTATCATTTCATGATCAAACTGCTCACAATAAGGGCATGATATTTTGGTCGGGTTCGTACAATCCCGCACGTAGTGTCCTGGTTCACACAATTATAACAGATTAGTTGCCCAAGGCCCCTTCCTGGCCCCATTCCCCATCCTTGTCCTTGCCCCTGGAACCCACCGCGTGCCATCGCTACGGCTGGATCCTGACCTCGCACCTTAGTTTGCATCCTGCAGGCAGGTGTTCGATCCATCAATAATTCATAACTCCGGCAGTCCTGTTCATCGTGGCCCATCGATCTGCAAAAATTGCAAAATAGCTGCTGGGTGGTTTGGGTAAACTTTTGCAGCAGGTGACAGTTGTCTGTGGTGTGCTTTCCTCCCACCTAACAGATTTGGCCAGAGCTAGGGCGCCGCGCTTGGCCCTACTTGTGCCTTTGGTCGCAATGGCATTGGTCCCTCCTCTGCCAAATAGTTCGCGAATATCGGACAATGATCCTTATCGTGACTCTGGCCTTTGCATTTCATGCACCACACTTCTTCCTGTGCTTTCGGGCAGGGTGCCTTTTCTTGTTTTAAATTCTGCATTTCTAAACACAGGTTTTGTATTTGCGCATGGATTTTCTGAACTCCCAACCCCAGATCCTATATTGGAGTTTCATGTAACCTCATCGCTTTCTCTAATGCTTCAGCCTGGGTTGAGATCTTTTGCTGTGACAACACCATCCTCAGATGTGGTGTCAATGATGCCACAAACCATGCATAGTGCTGCGCATCCGTCAGCGTCATGTTCACCTCGCGGATTGTACTTTCAATCTTTGATCTAGATCCCACGGGGTTTCACCAAGCATCATCATGATCTCCTTGAACCTGATGATCGACTACGTTTCTGATTTCGGCCGGCTAAACTCTCTTTTCAATGCCTCTGGGATCTCCGTTATTCTTGCATTCGGGTGATCGCTCAAGGGCTTTATATACCATGTCAACGCGCGGTCCTGCAACGCGCTAACCAGAGTAGCCTTTTTGATGTTGTCGTCCGTAACTCCGTGCGCTTCCCATACTTCCCTTACTATGAACGAAAATTGTTTTGGATCTTCGCTTCCTGCTCCTTTGAATACCGACAGCTTGATCGCACTTGTCATTTTTAACTCTTGGTCTACACGCGGGTATGCTATAGCCTATTACGACGTCGTACCACTTCTGATCCAAACAATCTTCAATCTCTTTCTTCGTAAGGCTTCAAAATTCCACCATCAGACATCCCTTAGGCTGACCCAGGTCCCGACAATGGAACCATTTGTTGGCTTATTGGGGCCTGACCCAGGTTCGAAAGAGTTTTTAGCCAAACAAATTCCGCAGCTACCGGCCCTTTCGGAAATAGTCCGCGGAGTGCGGACTGAGGTCTCACCCGAGGTAGCGGGGGAGGGTGCTGGAACCAGGTTTCCGCACCCTTGGGATGTCTTGAGGTGGTCTAGAGGGGTCGTGAACCGTTCTGTGGCCTTGCACCACTCTGGATGGGCTTTTGTGAAGATCCCCGCGGGTGTACTTTCTTATTCATGAAATTATTATAGATCTGATCTTCTGATTATAGCCTTTAAGCAAACATTTAACAATAAAACCTAGTGCGCGCAATTATAGAAAGATATAAACTCATATAACAGATGCATAAATCAGAACACAATAGATCTGTGATACTTCAGAAACCATTTACCTTTATTAAAATCTTTCGCCAATAGAACCAGATCTGCCTTGCGCACTCAGCTGCAGGGGTCCGCGCACACAGCTGTGGACTCTACCAGATCTCTGCACATACAGCTGTAGAGCCTCTAACTATCTACCAACACCCCTGACTCAGACTTACAGAGGCAGATAATACTGTCCTCACAAACCCATAACACCAAGATCAACCCAACATAAGAACTGCCTTCTACCCTTAGAGCCTCTCTCTATTTATACATTTTCATGGTCCGCGAACCATGGGCAGGCCGACTTACTTCCTATTATTCTATATTATTTCTTGGCGGACAACCCTTTGACTCGACCTATTACATTTCGCGCTCTGCGCATTTCGGAGATTTACAATATTATTACCCTAACTTATAGGCTTTAAGCCCTAAAACCGTTATGCGGGGCCTTCGCTACCCAACATTTGATTTATGGTTGGAATTCAGGAGTTGTCACTAAGGGGTGATAAGTTTTAATTCCTCCTTCCTTCTCCTATTGTGTCATATTTGTACATCCTTCAATCCTATCGCAAGTTTTTCTTAAGGGGAGATGTTAGGATATTCCGACACATAGGAAATAGTTAAGTATAACTTGGTCTAGTGTAGAGTTAGGTAAAGTGTGTTTCTTTACTATGTACATTTGTAACTTACAATCCGACGGTCACGATTTGTTTTAGACATGAAGTGATTTGACGGTTTATTCTCTCCTCGATATTACTGACACTTGATCCGTGGCTTAACACCCGATTGGTCCATGATCTCTATTTAAAGAGCATGGAAGGTCATTTGTAGGGTAGAGAGAAGCTTATGTAAATTTTCTTTATTTTATTAATAAATTGCCTGAAGTGGCCGCATTGGCTCAAGCCGTGGACTGTTTCCTTCTTTGAGAGTTTTAACCACGTCAAGAATACTAGTGTATTTATCCGTGATCTATTTGTGACCAGTGTCCTTTAATATTATATCTGAGGAACTTACCCTATAAATTTCTACATTTACTTTTTTAATGTAGTTTCTAGGACATAAATTTTTTTCATGATTTTTATAATTAACTTCATAATTTTAAAATATAAATTATAAAATAGATATAAAAAGTGGCTTTTCATTATAATAGTATGATTTAATTTAAAATTATTATTGTAATTTGTTAAATTCGTTGATTAAGCAAGGTTATTGAGGTAGTATCATTATTAATTTTTTATATTATTATTATAGCTCTAAAATTAACCTAAAAATTAAATAATTAATATTTATCAAATAATTATTTTTAAATATCTCATCTTACGCATATTTACATTAATACAAAATGATATTTAAATGTAATCAATAAAGAATTAATCCATATCCAATAACCCCAAATCTTATGGCCATTCTCGACGGATTATTAGAAAGATTCTTGAACATTTATATGTACACAAACATATTTGAATGGGAGAATGGGAAAGCCAAGCGAACGAGCTTAATAAATTTAAAAATTCACGATTAACTTAAAACACTAATTAATATACTCACGTTAAAAATAGACAATTGATTGTATTTTTTATTAATTTTTTTTTTTTTTAAATAACAATATGATAGAAAACCTAACCCTTCATCTATTTTTTTTTAAATACTGACGATAAATAAAAATGAATTAAATTACCTTTTCTCTTTTCTCCTTGTGAGTACATTATGATAAATAACAAATAAAAATGTTGAGATTTTTAGTGTTAATAAATTGGGCAAAAATCTCATATAGGTGATAATAATCGGATTTTTTGCTATATTAGTTCTATTTTGTTGGGAAAGAGTTAATGCATCCTATATTTGTTGTGAGAGGATTTATGAGTCAGTTAGATTCTCTTAGCTATAAAATATATGCCCGTACAAATATTGGGATGATGTAGAGAGTGTGAGGAAATAAATTATTTGTAATCTCCTGATTAATAATAAGATCGCCGATGCCTATATTTGGTGGATGTAGCCCAAATTGGTTGGGTGAACCACGTTAAATCACTGTGTCATTTGTGTATAATTTCTATACTGTATTTGTCTTTTATATTCCGCTACGCACTAGTTTACTCTAACAAAAAATAAATCATATTACATTTTTATTTAGTAAAATGTACTTGGGACAAGATGAAAAAGGATTATATTTCTTTTAATAAAAATATAATTTCATTGCATTATATTTCTATTTAGTAAAATGTATTCACAACGGAAAGAAATACATTATATATTCTTTTAATAAGAAAAGAATTTAAATTTTTTTTGAGAAAATTAAAAAAATGAAAATGTATTTAATTTAAAAAAAAGAAAAACCATATTACAAAATTGTTAAACTAATCATAATCATAAGAATAATAAATTATTGTTAAATTTAAATTATGATGAAATGTAGATTTTTTTGAATTCAAAAAAATAAATTATACACGTATTTTCTAAAATTGAATTATAAGTTTTAAAAAATATTACTTTATAATAAATTTATTTTGAAAAAAATAAAAAAAAAAATTATTAAATAATAATGATGATATAAAAAAAGTTTTATTAAATGAGAATAATAGTTATAATGAGATTAATATTGATTGATAACATTTTAAGAAGGTAGCTAATTATGAAATATATTTATTTACTTTTTGTGTTATTTTTTTTAAAGATTGTCTCAATATGAAATATTGGACCATGGTCAACCATGGTCCAATGCCACATTGTGACATGGAAAACCATGGTCAACCATGGTTAGTCGTGGTCAATCATTGTCAACCATAATTAACCATGGTTCAACGTCGCATTGTGTCAAATATTGTATTCAATACAAAAATTAGTCGTGGTGAACCATGGTTCATCGTCATACTCTGACAAAGATTATCTCAATATGTAAATCAACCATGGTAAACCATGCTTATTTTAGCACTTATAATATTTATCATAGGGTTTATATACCTTGGTTTATAATATTTATCCTAGGGTTTATCATAGACTTTTCTCAATATGAAAATCAATCATGGTCAACCATGGTCCAATGTCACATTGTGACAAATAATGTATCAATATGAAAATCAACCATGATCAACCATGGTCCAACGTTGCATTTTAACAAAGATTGTCTCGACATTGCAATCAATCACGATCAACCATGGTCAACCATGGTCATCCATGTTTATTTTAGGGTTTACAATATTTATCTTAGGGTTTATATACCTTGGGTTTATAACAAAATTTTCTCAATACAAAAATCAATCATGATCAACCATGGTTCAATGTCGCATTGTGACAAAGATTGTCTCAATATGAAAATCAACCATGATCAACCATTTTTCAATGTCGCATTGTGACAAATATTGTCTCAACATTACATTCAATCATGTTCAACCATGGTCAGAGTCTGACAAAGATTGTCTCTTGGTCCAACGTCACATTGTGACAACCATGGTCATTCATGGCTAACCATGGTCCAACGTCGCATTCTGGCAAATATTGTCTCAATATGAAAATTAACCATGGTCCACCATGACCAACCATTTTCAAATGTTACATTGTGTGAAAGGTTGTCTCAATATGAAAATAAATCATGGTCAACCAAAATCCAACGTTGCATTGTGACAAATATTTTGGCAATATTAAAATCATGCATGGTCAACCATGTTTATTTTACGGTTTATAATATTTATCTTAGGGTTTATATACCTTGGGTTTATAATAGGCTTTTCTCGATATGAAAATCAATCATGGTCAACCATGGTCACATTGTGACAAAGATTGTCTTTTGGTCTAACGTCACATTGTGACTACCATGGTCCAATGTCGCATTGTCATAAAGATTGTCTTAATATGAAAATAAATTATGGTCAACCATTGTCCAACGTCACATTGTGTCAAAGTTTGTCTCAATATGAAAAACAATATTGGTCAACCATAGTCCAACGTCGCATTGTGACAAAGATTGTGTCAATATGAAAATCATCTGTGATCAACCATGGTCAATCATGTTTATTTTAGGGTTTATGATATTTATATTAGGTTTATATACCTTGGGTTTATAATATTTATCTCTTGTGTTTAATATTATTCCCTTAGGTTTATAATCCCTTATGTTTTTAATATTAATCCCTTGGGTTTATAATATTTATCTTAGGGTTTATATACCTTGGAATTATAATATTAATCGCTTGGGTTTAATAGTATTCCCTCGGGGTTTATACTATCAATCCCTTGGGTTTATCAATCGAAGTGCTCATATCCCTTAAATTTATCAATCCCTTGGTCCAACATCACAATGTGACAACCAGGTCATCCATGGTCAACCATGGTCTAATGTCGCATTTTGAGAAAGATTATCTCAATATGAAAATCAACTATGGTCAACCATGTTTATTATAGGGTTTATGGTTACATTGTGACAAATATTGTCTCTAAATGAAAATCAACCATGGTAAACAATGGCTAACCCTTGTCCAACGTCGCATTATGATACAGATTGTGCTAATATGAAAATCATCCATGGTCAACCATGTTTATTTTAGGGTTTATAATATTTATCTTAGGGTTTATATAACTTCGGTTTATAATAGTATTTTTCAATATGAAAATAAATCATCGTCAACCATGGTCCAATGTCACATTGTCACAAAGATTATCTCAATATGAAAATTAGCCATGATCAACCATGGTCCAAAGTCACATTGTGACAAAGATTGTCTCAATATAAAAATCAACCATGGTCAACCATGTCCAACCATTGTCCAACGTCACATTGTGCCAAAGGTTGTTTCAATATGAAAATCAATCATGGGAAACCATAGTCTAACGTTGCCTTATGACAAAGGTCGTGTTAATATGAAATTCATCTATGGTCAACCATATTTATTTTAGGGTTTATAATATTTATCTTAGGGTTTGTATACCTTGGGTTTATAATATTTGCTCCTCGGGTTTAATATTATCCCCTTAGGTTTATAATCACTTGGGTTTTTAATATTAATCCCTTGGGTTTATTATTCCCTTATGTTTATAATATTTACCTTAGGGTTTATATACCTTGGGTTTATAATATTAATCCCTTTGGTTTAATATTATTCCCTTGGGTTTATAATACCATAGGGTTTTATAATTAATCCCTTGGGTTTATACTATCAATCTCTTGGGTTTATAAATTGAAGTGTTCATATCTCTTGGGTTTGTCAATCCCTTGGTCAAATGTCACAATGTGACGACCATGGTCATCTATGGTCCAACATCACATTGTGAGAAAGATTGTCTCAATATGAAAATCAACCATTGTCAACCATGTTTATTATAGGGTTTATGGTCACACTGTGAGAAAGATTGTCTCAATATGAAATCAACAATGGTCCACCATGACCAACCATTGTTCAACGCCGCATTATGCCAAAGGTTGTCTGAATATGAAAATCAAGCATGGTCAACCATAGTCCAACATCACATTGTGGCACATGTTTTGCCAATATGAAAATTATCCATGGTTGAGCATGGTCAACCATGTTTATTTTAGGGTTTATAATATTTATCTTAGGGTTTATATAAATTGGGATTATAATATGCTTTTCTAAATATGAAAATCAATGATGGTCAACCTAGGTCCAATGTCGCATTATGATTGTCTCAATATGAAATTCAACCACGGTCCAACGTCGCATTGTGACAAAGATTGTCTTGAATTTACAATCAATCATGATCAACCATGGTTTATCATGGTCAACCATGGTCAATCATGGTCAATAACCATGGTCACATTGTGACAAATATTGTCTCTTGGTTCAATGTCACATTGTGATAACCATGGTCATCCATGGTCAACCATTGTCAAACATCGCATTGTAACAAAGATTGTCTCAATATGTAAATCAACCATGGCCAACCATTATCCAACGTCACATTGCGTAAAATGTTGTGTCGACATTACAATCAATCTTAGTCAACCATGGTCAATCATTTTCAACCATGGTCAATAACCTTGGTCACATTGTGACAAAAACTATCTTTTAGTCGAATGTCACATTGTGACAACCATGGTCATCCATGGGCAACCATGATCCATTGCCGCATTGTCACAAAGACTGCCTTAATATGAAAATAAACCATGGTCAACCATGGCCAACCATTGTTCAACATCGTAATGTGCCAAAGGTTGTCTCAATATGAAAACCAATCATGGTCAACTATAGTCCAACGTCACATTGTGACAAAGATTGTGTCAATATGAAAATCATATGTGGTCAACCATGTTTATTTTAGGGTTTATAATATAAATCTTAGGGTTTATATTACTTGGGTTTATAATATCTATCCCTTGGGTTTAATATTATTCCCTGGTGTTTTTAATATTAATCCCTTGGGTTTATTATTCCCCTGTGTTTATAATATTTACCTTAGGGTTTATATACCTTGGGTTTATAATATTAATCCCTTTCGTTTAATATTATTCCCTTGGGTTTATAATACCTTGGGGTTCTAGAATTAATCCCTTGGGTTTATAATATAAATTCCTTGGGTTTATAAATCGAAGTGTTCATATCCCTTGGGTTTATCAATCCCTTGGTCCAATGTCATAATATGACAACCATGGTCATCCATTGTCAACCATGGTCCAACATCGCATTTTGAGAAAGATTGTCTCAATATGAAAATCATCCATGGTCAACCATGGCAAATCATTGTCCAACGTCACATTGTGACAAAGGTTGTCTCAATATGAAGATCAATCATGGTCAACCATAGTTCAATGTCACATTGTGGCACATATTGTGCCAATATGAAAATCATATGTGATCAAGCATGGTCAACCACGCTTATTTTTGGGTTTATAATAGGTTTTTCTCGATATTAAAATCAATCATGGTCAACCATGGTCTAATGTTGCATTGTGACAAAGATTGTTTCAATATGAAAATCAACCATGGTCCAACGCCACATTGTCACAAAGATTGTCTCGACATTACAATTAATCACAGTGAACCATGGTCAATCATGGTCAATAACCATGGTCACATTGTGACAAAGTTTATCTATTGGTCCAACGTCACATTGTGATAACCATGGTCATGTATGGTCAACCATGGTCAATCATGGTCAATAACCATGGTCACATTGTGACAAAGTCTATCTATTGGTCCAATGTCACATTGTGATAACCATGGTCATGTATGGTCAACCATGGTCCAACATCGCATTGTGACAAAGATTATCTCAATACAAAAATCAACCATGGCCAACCATTGTCCAACCTCACATTGTGACAAAGATTGTCTCAATATGAAAATCATTCGTGGTCAGCCATGTTTATTTTAGGGTTTATAATATTTATCTAATGGTTTATATACCTTGGGTTTATAATATTTATCCCTTAGGTTTAATATTATTCCCTTGGGTTTTTAATATTAATCCCTTGGGTTTATAATATTTATCTTAGGGCTTATATGCCTTGGATTTATAATAATAATCCCTTGGGCATAATATTATTCCCTTGATTTTATAAGAGCTTGGGGTTTTAGAATTAATAAATTGGGTTTATAATATCAATCCCTTGGGTTTATTAATCAAAGCATTCATATCCCTTGGATTTATCAATCCATTGGTCCAACATCACATTATCAGAAAGCTTGCCTCAATATGAAAATCAACCATGGTCAATCATGTTTATTATAGGGTTTATTAATATTCATTATTCATTATTAATATTTTTGGTAACCATATTATTGTTAGTATTATTATTTAATTAAATTATTATATAAAAAATAATAATATAATAATAATAATAATAGAAACATTGCCGCTAGATATCACATTGGAAAAGTATGGTCAATGCATTTCGAACCAACCTATGTGGTTCATCATCATCTTGTCCTAATGATGAACCACATAGGTTGGTTCGAAACGTGTTAACCATGCTTTTCCAATGTGATTTCCTGATGATGAACCACACAGGTTGTGTCACGCCCCTACACTGGCTGTACTCTTCCAACCGCACTATAGCGAGGTGCGGTACCACCGACCACTTTCTTTTCACCAATACTTATGATCGTGGACTACGCCTAACATTCATACGTAGTTTATTTTTCATTAACAAGTATTAGTTTATCCTTTATACACGATGAAAACCATGAACATTCATCATAACAACATTAACATATAGAAAGCACAACAATATAAAAGGGAGGGCAACCCCGATGTGAGTTTTGCCCGAATCAATATATATATGATATATATATATATATATATATATATATATATATGTACAAGTTAAATCTTGGAGGAAACCCCAAATTTACACTTAGCCAATTTTCCAACTTCGGCAAACTCAGTTGCCCAGCTTCGTCAGCACCTCCGAACAGTCACCGCACATTCTGCCCAACTCTTCATTCACCACTGAACGTGCTCGTTCAGCTCGTCGCATTGTTTGCCCAACTTGGTCACCCACCCATGTCACTGTGCACACCTACCCAGCACGCCCACACATCGGTCACCTTCGTTCACAACCCGTCGTACTTCTTCACCCGGCTCGCTCTCCATTGTTTTAGCAAACTCCCTCACCGTGTTACCCTACCCAACATTATCGTTCAGCCCAACCGTTCCTTTGTTTGGTGAGCACACATGCACCCGTGTCACCACTCGCCCGAATACTCATTCACGGTTTCAACCTCCCTTCGTTCGGTGGGCCGCACGCAGTACTGCCTACACAAACTCCCATTCACAACCTCCGGTTCAACCACCCTTCATTCGGCTGACGCCCTCACTGTGTCATCCTGCATGAGCTATCAACCAGTCATTCAACCCTGGATAAACGCCCTACCTGGTTCACCCGTCATTCAGCCCTGCACGAACGCCCTACTCGGTTCGCCCAGCGTTCAGTCCTGCACGAATGCCCTACCCGGTTTGCCCTTCGTTCGGCTTTGCACGAACGCCCTATCCGATTTGCCGATCGTGCGGACACATCTGCACTGCCTGCTCCTCCATAGAATTGTTGAAGGCTTGCTCGCACTTCACACTTCTCCAAGTGACTTCTTCGTTGTTTCACTGAATGACTCTCATAACTCGCCATCCATATATACAATCATCCACCCATCATATGAGTGCCCAGTCGACCTGCCCTTCTATCGCACATTCATCGACTTACTCCATAACTTAACTTGTCGGCTCGCTTTTTTATCCATGCTCGCCCACCCATTGTTAAGTCGGCTCACCCACTGGCTCGCCCGGGACCACCCACCCTTGTGGTGGTTCACCCATTGGCTCGCTCGCTCGTCGGGTCGCCGGGGACCACCCACACAACATATAAACATACCACCCGAAACACTTCGTATTTCCTCCTTTTCATCTCGTGCGACCTACAGCTTGACTCGCTCGTCCACGCCCTCGCCCGGTGTGCCCTCGCCCGTCCGCCAACCTTAACTCGTGTGCGTTACATTCTCCCCCACTTGAAATCATTATCGCCCTCGACAATCTCTCATCCTGGCAACCATCGGTCACCAAGATAACTATTCATTTGAACAACCATATCCCTGATCCATGATATCAACTAGTCCATACATTACAAACATCCCTGCAACATATGAAAAACGACCGTCTCCACCATGTGTCATTTTGTCATGTGAACTTCTGCAAAAATACTCCAGCCAACACAACATCCCAGTGGAAACCAAGACATCTATTTGACACAAACCTAGTGCACTGCATGCCCTCATGTCATCGAACTGATTGGGTAGCTAATCCAACCGTAACGCTCAACTCATGAGAATGTACCTTCTCCATGCCACCATCGGTTAATTCTCCACCCTCCTTTCACAATCCCGAACTCATCAAGAATCTTCTCCATATAAGTTTAAGCCATGCTCAGGTCCATGAAGTAGTCTTCATCCCATCTGCAACATGCTGTCCATGATGTTTGGTACCAATGTGCTGCATGAAATTAGCCACATCTATCCCAACATCATCATCCATCTGCAAAATAGCCATCTCCTCAAAATGAATAAATCCTCTCATCAAACCAGACTCTCGATGTGCCACATCCAGGTCCATGAAGCAACCTCCATCATATCTGTAATGTGCCATCCCTCAAGTTTGCCATAGAAACAAGCATATACTTGTCTCATCCCCCATGTGCTACCCATGATCATAGATCAATTAGCTCCCATGTGTCAAAAGTGGTTAAGTCTCGGCTCAACCTATGCCCAAGTGTTGCCACCAAGGCATCATCATCCCTGTAACTCCATCACTCCAAAGTGTCTCATATTGATCCTCCTCATCAAGTCACTCTTTCAAGCACACCCATATGTACTCAAAAGTATGCACCCCATCCTGCATCAAAGACTCTGACCTCAACTCCTCAACGCATTAGATCCTCCAAGTCCACCATATATGAAGTCCTCAAAAGTCACAACCTCATGTCATCATGAGCTCCATGATTCATCTTCATCCAACACTCTAGCAAGCATGCAAGTCTTGGGCCAAAGGTCTCTGCAAGATGCCTCAGCTCTCCATGTAGTAGGGATGCTCCATAGTCTGCTCACAAATCCAACCAAGTCCATGGCCTTGTTGTACAAGAGTGCATAATATCTCCACCGGCTCATAAATAAAACATCTCCATGTCATACCAGCAAATCCTCTTGCACAACATCCCTGCCTTGGCACTCCTCATTGGATGCCCATAAATGACACCTCTACAAGTGCTTCTACATAATGTCCATGCATAAGACTGCCAAGCTCCATGTCTCCAACCTGATGTCCATGACTAAGTTGCCCATGTTGTCTAGCTAAGTAGACCCATCACAACAATCGGTCATCCCCATCCAAGTCTGCAATCTTGGTCTAGTGAACTCTGTCACCCAACCATATCATCATCACATGAGTCTCTTCCACCATGGCTCCCCCACTAAAGGTTCCACCAAGACTTGCTCTTAGTCTCGGCCAGGAGAAGTCCACCCAAGTATCACCATACTCAAGTGTGTACCCTCCTCCAATCTATCCGTGAGTCATGCCGGGCACTTAGCCAATTCTCCATGTGGCTAAAGCATGACCCATTCCTCCGTAATGATCATCATGTTCCTCCCTTGTCACGTGCCTTTGCACCTTCTACCATAAGGTCACAAACATCCCTAACAAGTCCTGCAACAGTCAACGATCCTTGCTTCTCCATACAAGGTCTCATCGTAGACATCCATGGTAAGATCCCCCCTTGCATTGGCAAATTGACTTTGTTGTTACCTACATATGGTTCATCCACCAAATGCTCAACCAAAACACAAGCATACGTAGTACTTACATCATCATGAGGCTCCTCCATGTGAGTTTCCTCATCCACCCATGTCTGCAAACTGTACGATCCTGGTCCGACTTGAACACTTTTAAGTTCATCCTCCATCATTGTCACATATCCAACATCCTTAAACATCATGGCTTCCTCTTCTTCGTCATCACAATCTACAACGACATCCCGCTCCATTGCCCAACCAAGTCGAAGAAGTTCGTCTTCAACATTCCTTTTTAAGACTTCAAGTTTATCTCGAATTCATGGGTTCTCTTCTTTCATCCGCTTCAACCTGTATAAGGTCAGCAAGAGCTTCCCTTTGCATTCTTCCAAACCTGCTATGCCTTGTTGTTCAACTTTGCCCAAGCATGAAGCTTCACCTCTGCTAAACCTGTCACGAAGTATTACACTTTTTCCACCATCAACCTGAATCACCCTGATATACCACCTGTTACTTGAAAAACTTCAACTTTAAGTCTTTGACCTTTCGTAGAATCATCTCCTTGATTCAGTTCACTAGCTCTGATACCACCTGTCACGATAGTGCAGTGGGATCAGTACTTCATCGTCAACCCTAACATCAGCTTTGATACCACTTGTCACGCCCCTACACTGGCGGTATTCTTCCAACAGCACTATAGCGAGGTGTGGCACCACCGACCACTTTCTTTTCACCAATACTTATGATCATGGACTACTCCTAACATTCATACTTACTTTATTTTTCGTTACCAAGTATTAGTTTATCCTTTATACATGATGAAAAAAATGAACATTCATCATAACAACATTAACATATAGAAATGCACAACAGTATAAAGGGAGGGGCAACTCCCCGATGTGAGTCTGCTCGAATCAATAAATATAATTTTCATGTACAAGTTAAATCTTGGAGGAAACCCCAAATTTACACTTCGCCAATTTTCCAACTTCGGAAAACTCGGTTGCCCAGCCTTGTCGGCACCTCCGAATGGTCGCTGCACATTCTGCCCAACTCTTCGTTCACCCTTGAATGCGCTTGTTCAACTCGTCACATTGTTTCCCCAACTTGGGCGCCAACCCGTGTCACCATGCACGCCTACCCGACAAGTCTGTATATCGGTCACCTTTATTCACAACCCGTCGCACTTCTTCACCCGCCTCGCTCTCCGTTCGTTCAGCAATTTCCCTCACCATGTTACCTTGCTCGACATTATCGTTCAACCTAACCGTTCCTTCTTTCGGTGGGCGCACACGCACCCGTGTCACCACTCGCTCGAACTCTCGTTCACGGTTTCGACCTCGCTTCATTCGGTGGGCCTCACATAGTACCGCCTACACAAACTCCCGTTCACGACCTCCAGTTTAACCACCCTTCGTTCGGCTGACGCCCTCACTGTGTCGTCCTGCACGAACTATCAACTGGTCGTTCAACCCTTCATGAACGCCTTACCTGGTTCGCCCGTCGTTCAGCCCTCCACGAATGCCCTACCCAGTTTTCCCATCGTTCAGTCCTGCACGAACGCCCTACCTAGTTCGCCCATTGTTCGGCTCTCCACGAACACCCTATCCGGTTTGCCCATCGTGCGAGCACATCTGCACAGCCTGCTCCTCCATAGAATTGCTGAAGGCTTGCTCGCACTTCGCACTTCTCCAAGTGACTTCTTCGTTGGTTGATTGAATGACTCTCATAACTCGCCATCCATATATACACTCATTCGCCCATCATATGAGCGCTCGGTCAACCTGCCCTTCTATCGCACATCCGTTGGCTTACTCCATAACTTAACTTGTCAGCCCACTTGTTCATCCTTGCTCACCCGCCCATTGTTAAGTCGGCTCGCCCGGGATCGCCCACCTGTGTGGTGGTTCGCCCATCAGCTCGCCCGGGACCATCCACACGGCATATACACATACGACCCAAAACACTTCGTATTTCCTTTGTTTCATCTTGTGTGACCTGCGGCTTGACTCGCTCGTTTGCTCCCTCGCCCGTCCACCAACGCAGATCGTGGGCGCTACAGGTTGGTTCGAAACGCGTAGACCATACTTTTCCAATGTGATTTCTACTGAAAATATTTCAATTATTCAAGATATGGATCACAGAAGCTTGAATTTGAATAATAATAATACTTATTATTATTATTTATTATTTATTAATTTTGTATTAATATTTATTTATTATTTAAATATTTATATTATCTAATATTAATTTAATTATTAATTATTAATTTATTTCTAAAGTTAATTTTATTGTAATATGTTTTTTTAATATTATTTATATTAATAATAGTTTATGTGGTAGATATAAATGAAGCCTCCCGTTTATATCAACTACTTTTTATTAATTAAAATTAAATGTGGTTGTGTTAGTTATTAGAGATAAAGTAGAAATTTAACCTCAAAACCACCTTAAGGCATGATCAAACCATATTTAGTGATGTGATTGTTATACTATATATGTGTGTGTGTATGTGTTATATTATATGGTAATATATTTATAGTTATATTTCAAACTATAACATAATTAACATAGTATATGGTTATTATTATTAATAGTTATTTATTTCTTACTATTATATTAAGGTTAATGATTAATATATATTTATTAATATTAAAATCTTTACAACATGGAGCAAAGAGGCTTTTTAAATTTGCTTCTAAGTAACCCCAAACCCCCAAGAGGTTAGCACAATGATGCCCGCTTATGGTTAGACCACTGGGGGTAAAGGAAGAGATTTTTTCAATTTGCTTCTAAGTAACCCCAAACCCTTGAGAGGTTAGCACAAGGATGCCCACTCATGGTTAGACTATTGGGGGTAAAGGAGGAGATCATCTTGAAGAATAAGGATAATATTAAAAACATTATTACTTCCAAACTTAAGGATAAGTTGTTGGACAATATGGAGTTAGAGGTAAAAATGAAGCTAAGATATATAATGAGGTGATCAACACGAGTCTAAAAATCCAGAATTAGATTTCTAGCTTGACGAATGCTAAGAAGAAAATGAATGGCCAAGATAAGAACTAATTCTCAAGAGCTTTACAATGAAATCACACATTGGCCTATTTCCAAATCACCTTTGGACGAAAGAGTTTGTCACCTTTGCCAACTAATAGGGTTGAAGATGAAAAACAATTTCTCTTGGATTGCCAAGTTTTCACTCACGCCTGTACTAATTTCCAAAATCTCCAACCTTCTTGATTTGCTAAGTTAACAAAACTATAATGATCTAAGAAGGCTCCTCTTCCTTCTTTCAATAAAAAAAATAAAATATTAAAGTATCTCAATTAATCTCTTTTTCTGAGAGAAAAAAAGCAGCATTACTTTATATTGAGACAATATAAAACTTCAAAATATACAGATAAAAGTTCTGCCAATCAACTAGGCATAGGCGCAGATACATCTGCAATAGTCCTATAGAGTTATCAGCATCAATAATCAAAACATATTCACATGGAACTGTATATAGTTAAACAAAGAAGCATATGAGATGTGTAGTTGGGGCATCAACAGAGAAAGGATCAAAGAGACCAGCAGAGACAAATACATGAGATGACATGTATATGACAGGCGTACTCATTTATCCTTGCATCCATAGACCATGTTCCAGATGGCGAAGATGTTTTCTAGGATGGACTTAAGAGGAACCCTTGAGTCATTGAAAATTTTTGAATTCCGCCATTTCCAGGAGCACCATAGAAAAATTAAGATGAGAAAACCCCCAGGAGCTCTTTGCCTGCTCCACCAAACGAATGCTGCATGGGAAGAGACAAAATCAACGTGAGGGAAACCATAAAAAAAAAAGTCAGATCATATCAGATTTGTCGAGTAGAGGTGCATTGGAAGAACATGTGGAAATTTGACTCCTTGGCAGCTTCGCACATCGAACACCTGCTAGGACCGTGCCAGCTTATTTTTCTTAAATTGTCTTAAGTCAGGTTCTTATTGTAGAATACCAGCCATGCAAAGTAGATAATTTTCAGGGGGCATCCCGCCTTCCAGAAGATCACAGGAAACTTTTCACGTGTAGGAGAGACCTTGGAGAGGATCATGTCCGAGTATATGTCTCGAACCCGCGCTGGCATCTGTGCATTTGGCACAGACCATGAAAGGTGGTTCGTCATCCCAAAATGCCGAAGCCCATGATAACCAAAATAATCTGTGATAGATTTCCAAACGACGCCCAGCTCATCCAACAAGCAAAGGTCTTTTGCGCCCTTCCAAACGGGAGTAGAGCCGTGCCAAGAAAAAATGAGCTTATCCCATGAAAATATACCACTCCTATGTAGAAAAGATAAAAGATTTCTGGGGATGACAATATCGCTAAGATTGCACATAATAGGATCGATGCCAATTAAAATCCTGTTACCAGTATAAATCCTCCATTTTAGGTTCTTCAAAAAGTACTGCTCTATCTTCCGAAGACTGAGCCAAATAGCAGAACCCTGTTTGTCCCAATCGACCCCGATCTGTCCCAGTATTCCAGATTTTTCCCTTTCAGGTACTTCATCTTGACAATATTACTCCAAGGACCTTCACCATATATACCTCGCCATAAGGAGCGACATAGGAGCGCACAACCGAATATCCTTAAGTCCATAAGTCCCCAACCTCCATGACACTTGGGTAAAGAAATACAATCCATCTTGGCGAGATGATATTTCCGCAGATCAGACTTTCCACCCCAAATAAAATTAGTCGATACCTTGTTCATCTTGTGGATGATGCTAGCAGGAAGGAAATACAAATGAGCCCAATAGACGACCGTCTGAGACAAAACCGCTTGAGATAAAATAATTCTACCAGCCAATGAAAGACTCATGTATTCCCAAGCCGAAATCTTTTTATAGTATCTCTCAATTAACCACTGCCAATCATTTTTAGAATATCCTTTAGCTTTTAGATGGAAGCCTAAGTATTTAAGGCCATCCCTGAGCGGTCTAGTTCCAATCCCAAACAAAGCAGCAATCCATAACACCAAATCCATGTTGGAATCGTTGTGATAAAGAGTGGATTTCGACTTGTTAATAATAAGTCCCGTGGCGCTTTGGAATCTAAAAAGAATGTCGAATAAACAGATCCACGAATCCCTGCAGAGCATTGCACATAGAAGCACATCATCCACAAAAAGGTTGTGAGATATGAAATTGTTCCTACAAATCTTGACAGTCCTACATCTGTTTTCTGTAACCACCTTGTTAATATGAATGCTGAGGGAGTTTATAGCCAGGATAAAAAGAAGAGGCGCGAGCGGGCATCCTTGACGAAGGCCTCTTTCAGCAAGGAAGAATGGGGAAGGGATGCCATTGATAATAATCGCATAGTTAGCATTTTCCACGCATGCCATGATCCATTGGATGGCATCAGGCCTCAAACCAATCTTCGCCAATAAAAATCTGATAAAACCCCAATCTAAACAATCATAAGCCTTCTGTAGATCGATTTTTAAAATGGCCGTGTCAATATCTTTTGAAATCATTGAGAACATGCATTCCTGAGTATTTTCCACATCATCCAGAATATTGCGTCCTTTTAGAAAAGCATGTTGGTCCTTGGAGAGGAAGGAAGCTAGCTTTCCTTTAATTCTCTCCGCAATAATTTTTGAGATGATTTTGAAGGATATGTTGCATAAAGATATCGGTCTGAAATCATGAAAAGAGATAACGTCCACCTTAGGAATTAATACAATCATAGTGGATGTCATGATGTGGTGGATGTTCCTAGACGTTCTAGAAGCCTCAATCATCCTTAGAAGATCCTGTTTAATGATATCAAAAAAATGGGTAAAAAATTCAATAGTCCAGCCGTCCGGTCCTGGACATTTGTCCTTTTTAAAAGCCTTGAGGATTCCATACAGTTCTTTCTCGGTAATAGGCTATAACAGGGAATCGTTCTTTTCATCATTGAACATTTAAGGGATCAATTCAATACCCCAAAGGATATCCTGGAAAGCACTGCCCTTCCCTCTGCTATATTGATTCTTAAAATGGCAGACAGCTTCGCAAGAAATATCTTGCTGAGAAACATAAAAACCCCCCTTTCCATCACTGATCTTCCAGATGGTATTTTTCTCACGTCTGGCATTAGCAAATTTATGAAAGAATTTCATATTTCGGTCCCCTTCTTTGAGCCATAAGGCTCTGCTTTTAAGTCTCCATGTGGATTCTTCCTGCTTTAGCAGAGAGAGTTTTCTCCTTTCGAGCTCCCTTATTCGACATTTGATGTCGAAAGGGCAGTAATTGGTATCCATGGAATTAATAATACTTTCCAGCTCCCGTTGAGTGTCCTGAAGAGTCTGTCTGTCCTTCCTCCTTTTTCCCTTTTTCCATTTTTTAACCAGCTTACTCACAGTCGCCATCTTGTCTCTAAAAGTCGAGAACGAAGGATGAGTTGCACGTGCCGATAAGTCCGTCCAGGATTTGGAAATGATATTGTTGAAGACCGGATCATCCAAGTATGTTCTATTGAATTTAAAAGGATACCCCTTCCTGTAACCCTTTTCCCGCCAGTTCAGAAAAATTGGACGATGATCTGAAACAAAAACATTCCCAATCGAGGAATAAGGCATACCCAGTTTCTCTAAAATGTCAACATGCATAATAAATCGATCGATTCTTTTGGCAATGTATGCCTTCTCTGCTCTGCCATTATCCCATGTTGGCTTCATATCCGATGGGACGATATCTATAAAATTATTGTTCATAAGTTCAATCTTTATGCGGTCAGCAAGCGGATCCATCTTCCTGCAGCATCCCCAGCATTCATCAGGACTTAAAGTAAAATTTAAATCACCTGCGATCATCAGAGACTCAATATCAAAAAGATCTGATGCAAAAAACCTCTCCCAGAAAGGAATTTTGTTCTTGTATGGCGCATAGGTGTTTAAAACATTAATGGGGAAACCCTTTCCTCTTATGTAGGCAGAGATAAGAATACTGGCAAAACACTTGTAAGCTTTTGCAAAAATCCATTAAGGATCACAAAGAGCGGCAAGCCCCCCGGACAGACCATTAGCGTCAGAAGCCACCAGATGCCATGATGGAAAAATTTTCCTAAATTATGCAATGGATGCATGCCTACAATGCATGGTTTCCTGTATGAGTATTAATTTCGGGCGAGCTAAGTAGAAAATGTCTTTTAGCGCTAAGAATTTGAGGTCAGCGCCGAGACCTCTTATATTCATAGAAACAATGTCTATCATTTTGAAGATTCACCAGTCGCATTTGCTCTAAGAGGCTGTGGAGATGTCATATCATAAATGGGAACGTCGACCAATGATAGGTTCCTCACCCAAACTGTCTGTAACAATAGACCTCCCCCTAAAATGTCGGCTTCCCCCCCGAGACTTCTTCCTCACAGTAATGTTCTTAGCAGACTCCGGACTTATGAAAGGGGAGACGCGATCCAATGGCTTATGGATAGTAAGGGGCTCCAATTCAAGAGATTTTTGACTAAGGAGACAGTCTATATCGTTGTCGTATAAATTAACAGGGGATGTTACAGGGGAGTTAACAGGAGTGGCAGCCACAAGCGGTTCTTTTCCTTTCTTAGAGGACAAGGGGTTTAAGTCAGGAGTCGGGTAGGAGGACGATATGGGAATGGGATGAGATTCCAGCTATAGGTCCTTAAGATGAAGGGGAGGAGGGGATCTTACAACGGAACCATCTCTTGGTTCCGGAACAAGCTCACAATGAAAAACAGGGGGGTTTGACGATGAAGGTCGATCACGTATTAATCGACCACAGGATAATAATCGGGAGTGGGAGAGATGACATGAGCAGAAACTCATGGAGAGACAGATGATTTAAGGGCGAGATTGGAAGGCAGTTGTTCATCCAAAAGATCGGTCGCAGATAAGCTGTCCACCGAAAGTTTTGTCCGCATCCGTCGATGAGAGACTCTGCATTTGTGAGCAGATTGCCGAGGACAATTTTTAATGAGATGACCTGTTTTATGGCAGGCAGCATAACGGAAAGGAATGCCCCAGAAGTCCAATCTTTGATTGATCTTCAAGCCTCTCCAAGCAATCTCAATATGATCCGTGTAACCACCCCTATAGGCCTTTTCAATGAGGATCCACGCGATTCTTTTATCTTTCTCACCTATGCACCATGGATCAATGTAAACAAAATGACCAATAGAGTTACAGACACTTCAAGGATCTCCTTTGTCCACATTTCCAGTGGGAGATTTGGGAGTTTAACCCAAATCAGGTTATTAGTAGGAGTATTTTTCAATGGATCATACCCAATGAACCATCTATAAAGAGCTAGAAAACTTCTCTTGAAAACCCATGGACCCCTAAGAATAGCATCATCATTGGCGGCATTTAAAAAATGGAAACAATACCATTCCTTCATTAGATTAGAAATAATGGGAGTATAGCCAATCACTGGTATCCAATGGACCACAATCCATTTCCTCATCTCATCATCATTCATCTCCGGGAAATGCCATCGACCAACCAAGGTGAGGTTCTGTAGACTTTCAATTCTTTCTGTGAGATGAATGCTATCCAATATAATAGCAGAAGGAGGGGTAGTAGTTTTGACCAGATTCCGAGATTTATTGTAGAGTGAATGCGCGTGGGAGCCCTTTTCCTCCAGAACAGTGCTACCCCGGGCAGGCCTCTCTCCCTTCTCCCTATAAGCACCATGCAGGGTCGGATGAACGACCACATCATCCAGGGTAGCCTGCCACCCCCCAGGATTTGTGTCGTTAGCCCAAGCCTTCTCAGCCATCAACGTGGCCTGTATCAACACCTCCGTGGCAGACGCATTAGACCCACCTTCCATGCGCCTCCAGCGAGGACTTCAACTTGGAAAAGAAAAACGGACGGGTTACTTACCGAAATTGGATTTTCAAATCCAAAAAAAGTACTAGATATTATACGTAGTCAGATGACCACTGGAGAGAATAAGCCTGGATAATTAAATACCGAGAGGGGAAAACTAAATGAAACTGGCATCAAACAAACCATAGGACATACGACCTCGAAGGTTCGAGAAGCTGCCAAGCCGTCACTGTAAAGAAACTCCAGAAAACGAGGAAGAAATGAATCCTTCGGGACAACGTCTGGGTTAGAAAGCATTAACTGGGAGAGATGTCACCCCACCGGCAAAAAGCCCAAAAAGGATGATCCTAGAAGTTCAAAGCACCTTCAGTACAAGAAAGGACGGAAAAGGACATCGATCCCAATCCCAAAGAAAATATAGAAAAATTCGATCAGAAAAAGTATCTGAGAACGTCAGTCCCTGGAAAAAAATTCCGAGCCAGACCAAGATCCCGGAAAAAAGATGGGTCAGAGAACGCTAAGCATGGAGCTCGCCAGGGAAAAACTGAGCCGAGACAAACCAATGAAAGCAACTAGGAGGATGGGGGATCTTGACAACCAATACAATAGCAATAAACCTTAAAGATACACCACCAGTCCCCAATTCTGAACCTAATATTTGAACATGGCTTGTAAATGAAAAAGAACCTCCTAAGATTTTGAAAAGCTGTAGATAGCATATTTGGAAAAACCAGGAGAAAAAAGGTAGCAGAGCATGCTCAAAAATGATAGAAACACTCCTTAATGGAAGAGTAATTCCGTGCAGACCGTGCCAAACAAAAACCCATACCCCGGAATAATCCCACCAGTGCTAAAAATAGAAGCAATCAGCTGGAATTGTATGAAAGAAAAAGTAGAACTAGGGACGAAGCCATAGATCATAACAGCACCATGGTGCAATCTTTAAAGGCATGGATAACTATGAAACGTAATATTAAACGCAGAGATGTAAAGAAGGAAGTATATAAAACTGACCTCTGAGCCGAACGCATGCTGCGGGGAAAAAAGTGAGAGCTCGAATAGCGGCGACGAGAAGGAACACTAGGAGAAAAAGTATCACAAGCCAAACGCCTCCACGATTCCACAACGAAGGAGACCGGAGAAACACCAAAACAGATGAATGGAGAAAAATTGGCACCGAAGACGTTGACAAAAACCTTCAAACGTCGAAACTGACTAGAGAAAGTCTGGCCAGCCAAGTAAAAATAACGAAAAACTGAGGCGAGAGGCAGATATATGGTGATAGTGCAAGCTCCGAAGATCGAAGAGGAAGGGACAGGTGCCAATAAGAAAACTGCATGACAATAGGAAATGTAGACAGCTAGCGATAAGACAGGATGGTTCACTGAGCCATATAAAAGTCGCGCCTAGATGTGGTTGGTCTGTAAAACGGTTGAAGCTCCGAGGTTACTGGTAGCTTGGATGGCTTCCCCGCACCAGCACGCGCTCGCTCCTCCAAATTTCGATCCAATTATTACAACAACTATTGGAAATCGCTTCTACAAGTCCTCCTCAATTAATCTCTTACTTTCTTAAAGTCTTATAGAACATCTTTGTTTTAATAGATGTTAGTCATCATCTTTAACATCATCATCATCATCATATATATATATATAGACTTAAATATATATTTATTAATCATTATTATTGAGTATAGTTTTATATTTAAGTGTGTGTGTGACGAGCTCAATTGGTGAGTAAGGTGAAATCAAATTTCTGGATTTTAAATATTAAGAGGAAATAGGAAATTTCACAATCAGAGAGTTAAAGAAAGCCGGAGTTGGGTGCCCACATTTCTTCCTCCCCAAGATAAATTATTTCATTTTCCCAGATTTCTTCCTCATAAATTATATCAATTTTTTTTTGAAAAAAAATTGACCAAGGGAGTGAAAAGAGAAAAAAAATGCTATATTGAAGAGGTCAAAATCTTGCAGCCGCCATAAAACCTGAGAAGTCTTTGTTGAAAAGGTATTATTGGTATTTTTACTAACGCAAAATACTATTTTGGACACAAATTCAACATTGCATAGGTCCAAAATACCATCATCTTGTGAAAAAACATTAACATTTTAAAATATAGATGGAATTCTGAAGAAGATTTTGGAGCGTAAATTCAAGTTAAATGTGTAATTTGAACGAGTTGGATTGCATTTTTACAATATAGCTAGAGTTAAACTTTCACTACTTCACACGTTAGAAGGACGTCAAACGAGAAAAAAAGAGTAACGCTTGACTTTTTCACCAATATTCGTGAAAATATAAATTTTAACAGACATAGAGATACACACTTACAGGATGAAGGTGCATAGCGATTTTTTAGGGTACGGTCCCTTTCCACTGGGTCACCTATGGCCATCCTTAACTGGATGCAAGATTTGGGCCATCGGAGAGTCCCGATACCCAGATCTGCGTCTCTTCGCCAGCGACTATCTGATTCTACGCCATTAAATTCTAAATTCCACCACCGTCCATTCGATTCTCGGCCACTGAATTGTGAACTCCACCAGCGTCCATTCGATTCTCCGCCATTGAATTCTGAATTCCACCTGTTTCACCTTGCCTGGCGACACTGAATTCAATCCAATTTTTCCTCTTGCAGGCGATCATAAAAAAATAGCCCACAACGCCCAGAACCGTGGCAGAGGAAGCCAGTATGTAGACGATTGCATTGGCGAGAGTCATGATGTAGAATAGAAACGCCACGGGCACCAGGCCCACGCAAATCAGACCTGGGATTCCGAGGGGAACCCTGTATGGTCTATTCAGCAACGGAAACTTCCTTCTCAGCCACAAAAACGACGCGAACTCCAGCAGCATCCCGAGGCTGTATACGAAATTGGCGGTGGAAATGATGTTCTCGAAGCTCGCGTAGGAGAGCCCCAGCGTCACGCAGGCGGAGATAAGGATACCCCAAGTGGGCGTATTGAAGGTCGGCGACCTCGTGGCCATGATGGAGGGGAGGATGCCCATCTCCGCCATGCCCAGCAACTGGAACGAAACGCTGCTCAGCTGGGCTTCGAAGAGCCCCACGGCGGACAGCGCGGCGCCGACCTCGACCCAGTACTTGAGCCACGCACCGCCAATGAGCCCTGCGCCTTCAGCTAGGAAGCCATTGCCCCAGAGGTCCCGGTCCAGCTCCAACGCACCTAAGATCGAAAGTAAGGGCACGATGTATCCCAAGACGGTCATGACCACAGCCCAGAGCAACGCCCG
Source organism: Pinus taeda (assembly GCA_000404065.3). Taxonomy (NCBI): domain Eukaryota; kingdom Viridiplantae; phylum Streptophyta; class Pinopsida; order Pinales; family Pinaceae; genus Pinus; species Pinus taeda. Next base: position 29,740 of record APFE031724860.1, read on the forward strand.
GGGGTATGTCCGCTGCGGCTTCTCCACCTCCCCAGCCAGAGTGCTGGCGTTGTCCCAGAAATTCAAGTTCCAGAACAACGTATTGAAATACAAAGACCGGTCCATGTTACCCTGGTTTCCCACGAGCCAGCGCGAGGGCTTAATCCGAGGAATCGATATCAGGGCCATTAGGATAAACGGGAACAACGACATCACTCCGAGAATGACCGCTGTCCAGCCCACGATCGAAAGCCCCGTGAAGTTCAAGTAGCTTAGGACAATCGTGAAAATTAGATTCCCCACGTCTCTGATCCAACCATGGCCAAAGGCCGGCAGAAGTACAGTGAGGTAATTGAAACAGAGAACCGGGATGGCGGCATTGCTAATAACGCCGCTGATCCACCTCCACCAGCCCATTAGGAATCCCCAAAAGGGTCCAAAGGCCATTTCCGCCCATACCACGAAGCCGCCGTCGCCCGGGTACGCCGTGGCCAGCTCCGCCGTCACTAGGGCCTCCGGGATGCTCCATATGACCGGGAAGATGAGGAACCCTGCTATGGCCCATAGCGGACCGGCGGCTTGCACCGCTGGCTCTTCGCCGAACGGTCCCCCTGAGACTTCAAAATATATCAGAAATATTAGCGGAATGAGCTTCAGCTTCTTCGCTTTCGATGCTGGAGGAGGTTCGATCCGTAGACCACGGGCTTCAATCATATCATTTTCTTGATCTCCGCCGCCGTTTGAAGACCCGCCCATTGCACTACTGTGTTTGGAATCCCGCAGCTCAGTTTCAGATCCAGATCCAGAGCCAATCGGGACTTAATGGGAGGCCAATACAGGAAAAGAAAGAAAAGAAAAAGAATAAGAATCTCTGTATTGGAGAGCTTGTTTTATAAGCTTCCGTCCGTATTGGAGCTACCCCAAGAAAAACCAATCGACCATACGGAAGCACCTGCCAGTCAAGTACTTACTTCCTGCGCAAAAATATCATCTTCAGTATGTATTTTGCATTATTTTGATGGGCAAAAAACATTGACCTTCCGTTCTGGCGATAATGCAATACAAGCGCAAAATACTTGGAAACAATGTTAAAAAACAACTGAAAATAATATTTAAAACGACATGTTTATATTATATAAAAACCAGTTTACATGTGCTAATGTTCTAAATTCAATATTCTCAGCCAGGTCCATAGAACTACATCACTTATACATCATTGTGAAAGAAAGCCTTCTGGTAAAAATATCGAGAATACGTGAACAATATGTCAAAAAAAAGGATCCATGTGAAATAACATACCAAAGACAATTGCACCTATATAAGGTCTGTCAGGCAAGGTCAATATGTGAATGCACGACAATTGCAAAATACTTCCAACGCAATATAAAGCAAGTGGAAAAAGATTTTTTGCAGTGTATTTTGACCGTAGAAAAGTTAATATTTTTTATTACTATCTTTTTTGGGTGGGATGTATATACCTTAGAATAAAGTTTAAAATTATGAATTTGAATTCAATTAGAACAAGACGGGCTGCGGGGCAGCTAGTCCCTGCCCCAGCCCATCAGCAAGATCATCTGAACCTTCGTCTGCGCCTGTGAAAATGCAATGAAAGATTCTAATAATGGAGATGTTGTCCTGTGTATGTCTACTCTACGAAATACTTGGCAATGACTCTTATTCAAGTCAAATCATCCATTACGAGATACCAAATGATTATAAACATGAAAATAACACAGATGAAGCCAACGAAGTGCACGCGAGTACTTCAATTTCCATTTCTTTCCTGTGAGGTAGAAATTCGCCCATTTGAAAATGCAATGAAAGATTCTAATAATGGAGCTGTTGTCTTGTGTATGTCTACTACTGGCAATTACTCTTATTACGAGATACCAAATCATCATAAACATGAAAATAACACAGATGAAGCCAACGAAGTGCACGAATCCATTACGAGATACCAAATCATCATAAACATGAAAATAACACAGATGAAGCCAACGAAGTGCACGAGAGTACTTGAATTTCCATTTCTTTTCTGTGAGGTAGAAAAACATTGGCCCAAAAGTAGATTGCGCCGCTATGCATACAGTATTACTCTTCAATTGTATATTCTTATTATCAGTTTTCCATCAACTCTACATGATATATTACATCCAATGTCTGCACCGACGATGACTAGCGAAAGCAAATATAGTTTTTTTATTTATATGAGTATAAATAATTATAGAGGGACTTATATTTCGTCATGTACTCAATGGAATTCCTGAATAATTTTTTGTCATTGTCATCGATAGAATAAAATATATAAGTACTGACTATATGTTTTGGATATCAAATTATTTATTTCTTGATACATTGAAAACCTGAATTACTGCGAACGTAGTAATCAGATTAGACAGTGAATGACAAGGACATCCTGCTGGGTTGGAAATACAACTATGAAATACAACTAACTTTAATTTGTCTGAATGTGATTATCAAAATTGTCAGGCTAGATGGCAAGTGAGATAGCGACTAAGAAGGGCTTCCGGATAGAGAGATAGCGACTAAGAAGGGCTTCCGGATAGATTGGAGCGACAGCGTTATGTAAGCATTAATTATATAGAGCATTAAGTCGTATGATATAAAAATAATATTGGGGAAAAGTACATTATTAAACTGTGTTAGAGACTACATTGCAAAGATAAATGTTGTAAATCGTTCTTGAGGCGGATAATTAAAACAAATATTATTTTATTCTAATTCAAATTCGGCAACATAGAACTTTGCAACATAGACTAGGCGTTGTCAACATATATTATGCATGGCGTATACTTCTGACATTTCATGCATGGGGAAACGTGGCGGACAACCATGACAAATACCTGCCCTCCAGACCCTACGTGAAGGTCCCTCCTCATCTCTCTTATTTGCAAATGGAACCAGGCACTCTGTTACCAAAACCCCTCACGATGCAAATGCCCTCTCTGCAATCACAGGTCCATTTCTCGCGCAGTACAAGGGTTGCCAGCCTTCATAACTTCATTGAGCACATCTTCTGGTGAACATCTCACAAACTTGCCTGCGCTCATCTACGAGACGGAGTGGGATGTCATCATGATTGACGCCCCCCGTGGTTTCTTCGGCGCCGCACCGGGCAGAATGTCCGCCATTTTCACTGCAGCCGTGATGGCCAGGAACAGGAAGAAGGAAGGATCCACAGATATTTTCCTTCATGATGTTGACAGGAGAGTGGAGCAAATGTATGCCGGTGAGTTCCTCTGCAGCAGCAATCTGGTGGGATCTTCCGGGAGGCTTTGGCATTTCAGGGTTCCCCCATCATTCAGTGGTGGCAGTAACACTGACGAGTTCTTCTGTCCGTGACCTGTAAGCAATGAAGAATTATGGTTGCTGTGTTTACGCAACATTGTATTTCTCAGCAAAATTAATTTAACCTAAGTTAAAAGTAGTTTATGCACCCGTGATGGCCAGGAACAGGAAGAAGGAAGGATCCACATATATTTTCCTTCATGATGTTGACAGGAGAGTGGAGCAAATGTATGCCGGTGAGTTCCTCTGCAGCAGCAATCTGGTGGGATCTTCCGGGAGGCTTTGGCATTTCAGGGTTCCCCCATCATTCAGTGGTGGCAGTAACACTGACGAGTTCTTCTGTCCGTGACCTGTAAGCAATGAAGAATTATGGTTGCTGTGTTTACGCAACATTGTATTTCTCAGCAAAATTAATTTAACCTAAGTTAAAAGTAGTTTATGGACCAATTTTTCAACCAAAATAAAGGTATTCTCTTCTAGCAGGAGGCAAACGAGTTCGTCCTGTTCTGTGCATTGCAGCATGCGAGCTTGTGGGAGGAACACAGGAGCTTGCGATGCCAACTGCTTGTCGGAAACATTCCTTGAACCGACTACTTGCTTATACATTCAGGTACGCCGTTATACAATCTTCCAAAAAATTTAGACTATATGTAAAGGATGCTTTCATATAATAGATGTATCTCAAAAAAATCATTGTTTTTGCATCAAATTATTTATTTCTTGATACATTGAAAACCTGAATTACTGCGAACGTAGTAATCAGATTAGACAGTGAATGACAAGGACATCCTGCTGGGTTGGAAATACAACTATGCAATCCATTATCTTTTAACAAATTGAAAACGTGGAAACTTTAATTTGTCTGAATGTGATTATCAAAATTGTCAGGCTAGATGGCAAGTGAGATAGCGACTAAGAAGGGCTTCCGGATAGATTGGAGCAACAGCGTTATGTAAGCATTAATTATATAGAGCATTAAGTCGTATGATATAAAAATAATATTGGGGAAAAGTACATTATTAAAGATGACAACTAAATAATAGTAGCAGATCTTTTTCATGTTTAGAATTTAAATACTGGAAAAAGATGCAGCAAACAGACGAATACATTGAGTAATGCAAACATATGTGCAGGGAATGCAGTAAAACAAACAGGAAACAGAAAGGACTCCAGAAAATTCAGACAGCAAGAAGGCAGAAGCGTCCAGTACCCAAAGCTCATCTTAGACGTGGTCAGTTGGTTCGTCCATAGCTTGCCCCATATGATTGCTTGTTCGTTACTCTTAAAGCTCTCTCAAGTTTATCTGTTTGATTTGAACAGATTCCAGCAGATATGGTGGTAAACCAGATGATGGCAGCGATGGTCGTAAGCATGGTTGAAACCACTGCATTTTTATGTTGCAGCGGATGAGTCAGATAAGTACTTTATAGAGCATCCATGCATTGGCAATGGCAGGCGTAGGCGTGCATGCCTCGCAGATGGCAGGCGTGGAGGGACAGGAGGGACATAACATCTGTCCCCAACGTAACCTAGGCGATATCGCTATAGCCTTAATGTAAACCAATTAACATTTAATGCTAACGAACTAATGCTATCCCGAAGATAGCATTACTTCAAACCTTACCAATTAGCGAAATGATTTTGTAAAATTTTCCTAAGTTATACCTCGTACTGAGGCCAAATAAGACGATCGTTCCATCCATTGGCTGTGTGTATCGGCAAACATAAAATTTAATAAAATACATCGGCAATACATCGGCAAACTTTGGTTTAACGTGAAATATGTTTATGGATTTCTGTGGATTTCTGTGCAGAACTAATGCTATCGGTTAAAACCGATTACTATAGTCCCTGCCAGCCCGAAGGGCAGGGACTAATAAGAAAGAGTAATAATTATTTTTTTCAACTTTTCATTTTCCGAAATGTAAGTATAAAATAATTTAGAAATAGAAAATATAAAATAATTATCACCTTAAAATATCCCTGGAAATAATTTGCGCTTCTTGCTACTGATATTGCATGATTGAGACCTTTATTAATGAGTAGGAAGACATAGAGAGATAAAATGTATCCTTGAAGGATAGCTCTAGAATGGTTAAAGAACCCAAAACAAGGGTCATTTATTAATACAACAAATGAAGATGACATCTGTAGCCCATGATCGAATTACCCAATGGTAAGTCGAAACATGAAGTGCCCACTCTAGTTGATATGAGATTTAGACGTCGTTTGAATTATACATCATTCAATGAAAACATTAGTATGATGTTCTAGATTTTTATTTGTATTCTGAGGAGACATGTATTCATAGTATTATGATTTTTTAGAATGATGATGTTAATTATATACTTTGAATGTGATCATTATGATGCTTATTATATGGTATTTATATGAGGTTTATTATCTTATACTAACTATTTCCTTAGTGTGGTTGGAAACGACTATGAACACAACTCATACCATGATGGTTTCATTTGCATTATGATTTATATATTTTTTTTGGTATTTGATATTGAGTAGATAGTGGGTATGATTATATATGGATTGCATTTGTGAATGTTTGCACATATTTTCAAGCTTTTATGATTGCTAACTTTATGGCACACATTTGGGCGATGGTGTTATAGTGAAGGATATTAGACTTATTTGGAAGGGTATGATTAGTGTTTGTGATCACGCCTGCTAGCATTCTAGTCATGGCTCAAGATGAAGTATAGGTGTACTCACCCTTGGTTTCGCATGATTCTATGAGGGTTGGAGCATAGGTATAATTGTGGACAAAGTAGTGCTAAAGGGCATATATTAAGGGAAGCCTTGATCCTTTGTCACCACAAAACTACCAACAAAGGCTACAAGGAGGCTATTGAGTTTCCATTTCTACCAGCACTTCTTTCACTTACTCGAATCAAATATGTTTGAAGGGAAACCCTTAGAACATGAGTTATTTAAAGGGCATGATAGTTAGCACCTTTGGCCTCAAATAGAGCACAAGAAATCTGTGATTTGGTTAATTCATAAGTACTTTTTGATTGATATGTTATCGAATGTCAAGATAAGCTAAAGTTTAATAAGTGAAAACTAGAAAATTAAACTAAATGTGTAAAAATAATAACTGGAGTAATTGGCTTGGACAACGTTGGTAAGCTAATACCTAAAAATGGGTTTAGTGTAAGTTAAATCTATGTGAATAATAGATATAAAAAAATAGTGTAAGTTAAATCTAAGTGAATAATAGATATAAAAAATTACAAGATATCAGGTTTAGAAGGGGGAATAATCTAAAGCTATTTTGATGTGGACATAAGTAACCTAAAATATAAATAGATATATGCAAGATTTAATTATCTAAAGAAGAAATTCTAAGAAAGTAAAGAGGGAGTGTATGTAGTGCCCCACTCTAGTTGACTCAATATTTAGACATCAATTGAATTATACACTATTTTTTGGGGATAGCAATGTCACAATCCAAACGTTAAATGTATTTTGAGGTGACAATTATTCATAACATTATGATCTTTCACCTTCATTATAATGATGATGTTATTTATTATATCCTTAATATGTGATCATTATGATTCTTACTGGATGGTAGTTATATATGTTTATCGAATTTTACGAATTATTTCCCAAGTGTAGCAGGAAAGGAGGACTATGGACACAACTCATATAATCATGGTTTGAGTCACATTGTGATTTATATATTTATGCTTTTATATTTAATGTTGAGCTAGATTCTAGTATGCCTATATATGGATTACACTTATGAATGTTTTCATAGATTTGTAGGTTTTTGTGTGTGCTGACCAGAAGACACATGTGGCTACTGAGTTTGTAGGTGATGGAGACAAGACACATTTGGAGGGCTATGATCAATATCCTTGATCATACTAGCACTTCATCCATGGCTCAGGATGAACTACACGGGTACTTATATTTTGATTTGCATGATGTCATGAGGGAAGGACCATGGATAAAGTCGCTCACAAGCTACTACTAAGTGGTGCACATCAAGGGAAGCCTTGATCCTTATTCACCATGAAACTATCAACAAAGAAAATAAGGAGACTATTAAATTTTAGTTCCTTCCAATACTTCTTTCCCCTACTCAAATCACAAGTGTTTTAAGGGAAACTTATGGCACCCTTGGAATGTGAGGTTCTCAAAGGGCATGAGAGTTGGAACCCTGAGGACAAGATGAGCGATAAGATGAGCAATATGTAACAATACAAAGTAAAACTAAAATTAATGTCTTAATGAAAAACAATTACTTACAAATGAGCTCACCTATATTACCTGTAATTGCAGTCTACCAAATGATCACTAGATTTTGGGGACGACTCTCCTCCCAACTGTAGGCTCAATTGTGCAGGGTTCTTGCTACAACTGGCCACCCCCGAGCCCTCAATCAACGACCACTGCCAGTGCTCCTAAGTCTTAGTATACCATTCTCCCAAGAGAATGAAAGATAGAATCTCGAAATGATAGAATGCAAGAATGCCTCTCATCTTCCTCACCATCTATTAAATAGAACAACTTTGGAAGGGGAACCACATGCACACACTCCATGTGTCTACATGCAACTTGATTTTTAGCCTTCCTGTTTTATTTCTTTACTTTTCTTTTGTTTTTTAGCTTTCTTGTTTTATTTTCTTCTTTTTGATAGCTTTACTGATTCTTTTTATTGTTTTCTTTGTTTTATTTCT
>APFE031724862.1:0-16653 GCA_000404065.3 Pinus taeda
GGAAGGACCCGGTATGCAAAGGTACCCCAAGGAAAAGTGAAATTGGTCTTATCTTGGTCTTTTGGGATGATTTGAATCTGATTGCACCTGCTAAACCCATCTAGGAAAGAGAAATAATTTTTCCCTGCCAGACCGTCTAACACTTGATCTACGAAAGATAAAGTAAAATGGTCCTTTTTGGTGGCTTTGTTCTGTTTTCGATAGTAGACAGATTCTCAACTTACCATTTTTCTTTGGAACTAGCAGCAAAGGAGAGACCCATTCACTATCAGAGATGGGATAGATGAATCCTCCATCAAGCAATCTCTGGAGTTCTTCCTTAAAAAGATATTTAAGTGCTGGATTCATCCTCCTTTGAGGCTACCTGACTGGATTTCAATCCTCCTTGATGTATATATGATGAGTCCATACTAAAGGGTGCACTTCCTTCATCTCATTATAAATCCAGGTGAAGGCATCTAGGTGTTTTCTCAGTAGGCTACACAGTTCCTTTTCCTGGGAAAGGATAGGGATAGATTGATTTTCAAGGTTCTTTCTGGGTTGAAATCTATATTCTTAACACAGAGAGAAGTGGAGTCGGGCACACAAAGATCAGTTGAAGGGTTTTTTTGGGTTTCTCTTACTATATCCTCTAATGGTGATACAGTGGGAGGTGGATTCTGAATCATATTTTCGATCATATCATCCTCATCTTTTTGTTTCCCCCCATGGCGATTTCTAATTCACAAAGCGGTATAGAATAGACTTCATCCTCATCTTCCTTCTCCAACAAGAGAGGTAGATCATGTTCTAGCAAGGGTTGGGTAGGAGGATATAGGATTAATTGCTTGGATATATGCCCGTTCTTTATGGCCATGTTCTTAGCTCAATCGCTGATGTAGGCATCAATGGTAGCCAACCATGGTCTTCCCAGAATGAGAGGATACCCAGTGAGCTTTGCCTTTGGCTGGAGAAATAAGAAATAGACAAGGTACTCCTAAGAAATAAGAGAGACCATCACATATTCCACAATTCGCTAAGGGGTCATGGTGGAGTGGTCTACTAGTTGTAGCACAGTCGTGGTCTTCCTCAAGAAGCCCTAGAGGTTAAGTTTGATCATTATATCCTTTTTCATAACATTAATGGCAGCTCCCAAATCAATCAAGTTATGTGGGATCATGGTGCTATTGATGTGGACATCAACTACTGGGCTTCTAGGGTCCAGATATTTTGGACAGACTACCTACCCTAACATCAGGTCAGACAGTTGACCTATGACATTGATGGTTGGGGCATCTATATTACGCCTTCGTGGATGCCTAAAGAACTTCTATTTGATCAACCTATTGTATATAGGCACATCTTTTACGGCTTGAAGAGGGGGTATCTTCACACATAAATGTTTCAATTCTCCCAGGAGTTTAGCTTCTTCTGGGGTGGGCTAGGTTGTCACAGATAGTCTCTTAGGAAAAGGTGGAATTGCTTTAGGTTCACTTTCCTCTTTATCTTCCCCAACCTCCCTTGGTGGATGTTGGCTATCGGGGAGAACTTTCCCAAATCACAAGTTAATTTCCTAAATATCCATAGCATATGTTGGGCATAATGGTTCCCCACTATACACTTATTGAGCCTATCTATTGTTTAGGTTCGGATTTGGCTAGGAAGGCATTTGGGGTTGCTTTGGTTGAGCAGGAGGCAATGGTTGTGGTTGGGCAAGTGGTGGAGGCAAAAGAGTGGGAAGAGAGTCGTATTAGGGCCTCCATCCCTGATGAGGTGCATTCTACTAAGGTTGTGGCTGAGCATAGGATTGAAATGAATGGGTGGCTGGTTGGGCATAATATTGAGATGTAAAGGACCAAGGAGGAGGTGTGGACTAGGAAGGATGAGTAGGGGGGGCCAAGAAGGTATGCTAGTGACTTCTTTGTGGTTTTAGTATGCTTGAGATGTCCCTTTCATCCCCTGCTAGTATGGTCTAGGTCCATGCGGCCTCCTTTGGTTTATGTAATAGAGTTCTTCAGTGACTCCCTCAGCCCCTCGATATATAGCTTTAAGTCTAGGTAAGGAAGGACACTTATCTATAGAATGATTTTCTCCAAAAACTGAACAAACCTCTATAGAGTTCAATGGGCATTCATTCCTAGGATACCTCCTGGTGCATCTAGGGAAACAAATGGCCAAAGCCCTCTCTACTTCATCTTGTTTCCTTTTGATATGTAAGGTATCCATTTGCATGGCAAGAGAATATAGCATCTCACTCTTGAAGTCTTCCAACATGTTTCCACTTTCTCCTTTAATGGATGAGTTAGACGAAGAGGTACTAGCTATGGGTTGAATCACCCTACCTTTCTTTTTGGCTTCTCTAGAAAGGTTTCTAAAAATAGTCTTTATTTCCTCATAGGATAGTTGGTAGATGTCTCCACTGGCCAGTAGATATAGGGTGTCTAAAATATCTTCCGAAATTCCCCTGAGCAGGACTAGCTTCAAAGACTCAAGGTCAAGTGTACACCCGACCCTTTTGTAACTGAGCTAGAACATCTCTTCATAGTCCTCTAGGGACTCATCACTTCCTATGGCCATTCGAAAAATTTCTTCTTTAGTATCTTTGGACCTACATTAGTCTTGATACTTGTTGTTAAAGGCTTCCTACATTTGAGCCCAAGCTATGATGCTATTGCCATGTAACCCAATGAACTAGCATAGTGCTACATCCTTGAGAGTAGGAGGGAATAGTTTCAACTTTTTCTCATCTTCTCTAGAGTCATAGGTTCGACAGATAATAATAAACTCAAACAAAAAGTTGTCGGGATCTTCCGTAGTCAGACCATGGAAATGAGGTAGGGTGAAGGGGGCAATATTCTTCATTTTGGTGTCCCCATTGGTCTTCTGAATGGGAAAGGTACCCTCTATTCTATCTCCATTCCCCCTAGCATTTCTGCTTTCAGCCATTCGCTCCAAAGGAATGTTTTCTTCTTCTTCTTTCCCTATATATTCTTCAAATATGTCTTGTTGTTCACCTAAGGGTTTTTCTTGATCACAGTTGCCGAAGAAGAGAGAAGGTTGGCTGTGTGAAGTAGTGGGTGTGTTGGGAAATTTTTTTCCTGAGTTATATCTATTCCTACGAGGCATGAAAGGAAATATTTTTTGGTTGTTTTTTGTTTCTTTTTGGAATAGTACCTGCAGAAGCTGAAATTGATTGAACAAAACAAATTGCAACTAACTGAAATGAAATTTACAGAATTGAAGAGGAAAGCAAGGAAATGCAGAACTTGAAAGAAGAGAAATGACCAGTCTACTTTTGTGGAAATGAAATTTGCAGAATTTAAGAGGAAAGCAAGGAAATGCAGAACTTGAATGAAGAGAAATGACTAGTTTACTTTTGTTGAAATAAACTATTAGGAGAATGTTGCAATAGAAAATATAAGAAAGCAGTAATCATAGAATACTCTGACACTTCCCCAACAACAATGCAAAAAAGTGGTGGGCACCAGTATTGCAGTAATATTGCTGCAACTTTTGGGCTACCTACTTTACTCTTATAAACCCGGTAGTTCGTAACAAACTTCGAAGCATCAGTGCTGTATGCACAAGCACAAATTCTTACTACAGGTTGTCACTTGGTTAGCCGGAGCAAGATAACTAGGAGATCAAGCAAAATTGTATGGATTCTAGAAGAAGCTCTATGTGTGATGAAAGGAGAGAAAGATTACTCTACAAACACTACTTTAACTACAGAAAGGAGAAAGACTGAAATGTAAAGCAAACCTAGTAAACCCTAATTAACTAACTAATCCTACTTTTGGAGAAAGCACTATCAGAACCATGAAATGGATGCCATTACCTACTCAAGGAAGCAAACAACATATAATGAAGTTATTTATGGAAGTAAATAAGCACAAAACATCTTTTTTTATTTTTATGTATTTTTGTGTGAACTTGACATGCATGTAATTTATTGTGTGTGAAAGTGGTAGTGAATAGGTAGCGTTGGAGGGTTGTTTTGGGACTTGAGAGGATGTATGATGGTATGGATGGGTCCCAAGAGGTCCCAGGTGGCCTTCCGGAGGCTTTTCCCACACTTGGCCTTCAAAAGAAACCCTACAGGAAAATCTACAGGAGGACACAGGAAATCTACAAGAGGAAAAGAGGGAAACTACAAGATGCCTACAGGAGGAGGCCGAGAGCAGTTTTCACTATTTTGAGGGTGTGAGAATGGGTGGAGAAGTTGGATGAAGGTTGGAATGAGGTTTTAGGGAACCTAGGGTGTACCAAGAATAACCAGGAGAGAGAAAGATGATTGGATTCGCTTAAGGAGAGGAAGAAGTTGTATGGAAAATGCAGGTAACTAAATTAGAATTGAGGGAAGACTTGGGAAACCTATAGGACATGGATGAGATGGAGGATGGGATGGATAATAGGGTATCCTACTACTAAAAGAGATCTTATGCATAAAAAAAACTGACGGTTAACCAAGGAAATTAAGCAAGCAATGGAATGAGTGCATCTAGGAAAACAGAGTTTTGCATCAAAATAGTCTAAACTATGATCTATCAAAGGAAATTCTGAGAAATGTTGCATGAAAGGAAAGCATGAAAGAATACTATTTTAAATAAAGAAGTCAGCATGATGAAGAAGATCTCAAGTAAAGAAAACTGGAGTATTAACCTACTAAAACGCTGCAAACACTAGAAGTCCTATGAATGAGGGAAATTTGTGTTTTTGGGACAGCAAGAGGGTCTTTGCCTCAAATAATGGTCCCAAAGGGAGTAAGAGAGGCCAAGGCACTATTTCTAGCCTTTTGAATCTTCTTTCTATCACTGCTTAACCTGCTATAGAAAGCACAAATGGAAGCAAACTACTGAATCATCAAAAGAAACCTATTCTTAACCATAAAATAAATGCATCTAACAACAACCTAATCTACAAACTAAAATAAAACATACAAATAAAAGTAAAGAGGAGCTCGGTTTCTCGGATTGGGGCCTAATCCAAGAGATTTATCCCTATGAGGTAACTCAGTGTTAGCTAAAAAAGGATTCCATCTTTATTTCGGAAACAATAGCAGGATTACATGAAACTGTCACAAAATTAATAAACTTGAAGTTGGAGTAGAGTTTTCATAAGCAAAAATCAAACAAAAATCCAACCCTGGTGAGGCCCTAGGCCTATCTACTTACACAAATGAAGCCACCAATAGTTTTCTTAAATTCGAGGAGGCTTCACTCCCAAAACTCGAGATAATCACAGTCATCCTCCACTTGCTCGGTTTCCTTCTAGTGCATGATTCAGCTGCTTATACTCCAAGCTGAATGAAGGGAAATTTGAAGTGAGGAGTAATAAATGAGGGGTATTCCCTCCTATAAGTCCTCTCCTTTGTCCACTTCGAGTTATTTCTGCCATTTGTCCATTGGATCCTTGACATTGACCTCAAAACGCATCAATAATCTGCATTAAATACATGTTAGACCACATGGAACAATAATTAACTTAACTCACTCTATAAGCACAAATATAATAAAAAAATCATACAATCAGCTAAGAGAATGGTTGATTTGACTAGGTTAGGAGGTAAAATGATCCCATATAATTACCCATTTATGAGGCTCATCACATGCGAGTGTGGAGAAACACAAGATTAGATTTGTGGGCAGAGGATTCTCTTAGTTGGAGGGAATTGATTATGATGAGACTTTTTCTCTTGTAGCAAGGTACTCATCAATTAGATATATTCTATCACTTTCAGTATAGATGAGATGGAAGAAACATTAGATGGATGTAAAGTCGACAGTCCTCAATGACATGATTGAGGAAGAGGTGTATATTGAGCAGCGAGAAGAATTTGAGACCTTCAACAGAGAGCCGCATGTGTGCAGACTCAAGCAAGCATTGCATGGATTGAAATAAGCACCTCGTCTCGAGCTGGGCTTCACCAATAGTGAAGTAGATGTGAACATTTACCATATTGTGGTTGAATGTAGATTGTTGATTATTGTTTTATATATCGAAGATTTGATTTTGATAAGTGATGAGAAGTTGATCAAGTCTTACAAAGAGGATTTTACAAGATATTTTGAGATGAAATACTTGGGGCTCATAGATTACCTTCTTTGTATGGAAGCATGGAAAAGATGTGAGGGACTCTTTGTCTCTCAGGGCATGTATGCCAACAAGATACTAAAGAAGTTCCACATGGAGAGAAAAAAATGCATGGAGATTCCTTTAGCTAGTAACTAGAGGAAAGAGGATGCTACTTCATGTGTAGTAGTTGAGGCTACTATTCATAGAAATATTGTTGTTTCACTTATGTATTTGGTGAACACCCAACCATACATGTGTTTTGCAGTCAACCAACTTAGGAAAGCCATGGTTATTCCAACTAAATTGTATTGGAAGGAAGCTAAAAATATGTTGAGATACCTGAGATGCACCACTCCGTTTGGTAATTCATATAGATAGACAGAGGGAGTGAAGCTTTAAGGCTTCACATATGTAGATTGGGCAGGGAGTCCATCCAACATGAAGATTACATTACAGGAATCTTCAGTATTGGGTCACTATCAATTTCTTGGTATAAGAAGAACCAGAGAACAATTCCTATCAGCTCAATAGAAGCATAGTACATGGTTTTTAGTCAAGTAGCTTATGAGGCTATCTGGATGAGGAATATTCTTGTTGGTTTGTTTGGTCAACAGATGGATCCAACAATTATTTATTTTGACAATCAGAGTTGTATCAAACTCTATGAGAAATCTAATTTTTCATGATTGGTCCAAGGATATTGACATCCGATACCAACATCTCCAAGATTATGTTCAGAGGAGAATCATGTTGTTCGAATACATTAGTACAGAGGAGCATGATGCAAATATTTTTCCAAAGGAATTGTCAAGATGAAAATTCAAGTTTCAGAGAGGCACGATCATGGTAGTACATAATCTCTTTCTCGTTGAGAGGGAGTTTTAAAAATAACAAGAAGAAAATCCTAATTTAATTTCTCCTTGACTTAAATTGGGAATTAAATTGTAATTCCATTCTCATGGAAACTTGTAGTAATTAACTAAGTTAAGTTGACTTACATGGCTCATTAAATTTAAGTTGGAAGTCTATATAGAGTCATGTAGAGTAATCCTTGAAATTTTGGGGCCCATGTTGAGTTCTTATTGAGTTGTAATTATTTAATTCATTTTAACTCAGTTAAATTCAATTAAACTAGTTCTAAACATTAGAGGAAATAGTGAGAGGTCAAGCGAATTAAATTGGATTTAATTCATATGTAATGATCAATAAGAAAACTCATAATTCACTCAAAATAGCTCATACATGTCACTTCAGAGGAAGACCCAGTGGATATTAGAGTTCAAGGACATTGTACTATCAGTTGTATAATTTTCTAAGTTATACAAATGGTGCATGCAATCAGTAGAAGTTGTATGAATGGATTGCGTAGTTGTGGTGATGGATTTTCCCAATTAAATGTGGCCCAATTCCCTAGGAAACTACACAATGAAGTAGGAATTTGGAAAACGACAGATTTGTCCAAGTACTAGATTGAGTTGGTTTGTGAAGAAATCAGATAATTTGTACTTGTGTAGATATTTTTCAGGTTGAACAAGCATTATATTTTCTACTGAAATATTTTCATCAATGAAATAAACAAATAGTATGGTTTTTAGCTATTACTTTCCCTAGTAAAAATATTGTGTTATGTGTGATTTAAATTCTTCTTTTTTTGCTTCGCGATGTTATCGAACAATTTTTGTTTTCGCTCATGAGTAGAGTAGATTCAGTCTTTTTTTCTAGCATATTACATAAGAAATTTAAATATACACGCCCAACCTTACTACAAGATCAATCCTTCCAATTTTTTGAATTAATATTGAATTTGGTTGAAATCAATGATTTTAACCTTAGGTTAGGGTAAAAAACTTATAATCATCCACCTCTTGTCATTATTGAAGATTATGAAAGTGTTGAACCCAAAGGGAATACTGAGATCAAGAGGAGGAATGGAATGCAGAAGAACAACAAGCAACAAGGATTTCATCTCCTTTCCCACCATTTCCACAAAGATTGGAAGATAAGAAGCCCATCAAGCTACAACCACTTTGTCGGACAGGCTTAGAAATATTTATGTAAAGATTCTCCTTCTTAGAGCCATCAAATTAAATGCCAATTTACAAAAGCTTCAGCAACAAATCATGTATCAAAGAGCTAGGAAGAAAGAAAATGAATCATCCTACCATTCATGTATGGGATAACCTTTTGATATCATGCACGAGAAACCTACACATCCAAAATATGTTGAGCCCACAAGTCCTCTTGTGATTGTCTATATATATGATACTTCCATTAATAAAACTTTGATCGACAATGGAGTATCTATTAATGTCATCATCAAGGGCATTATTTTTATATTAAACTTTCAGTTATCTCTTAGGCACAATCCCATTATTTGCAGCTAGCAGATACCTCAATTATATGTCTAGAAGGAATATTGGGAGATATAAATGTATCCATTGATTCATGGGAGTACCCATCTTATTTAATTGTCTCACGCACAAAGAAAAATCTCAGTGGTTACCCTCTTACATTGGGTAGGCCATGGTTGGCTACAAAAGACACTTATATAGGGTACAGGGAAGGAGAAATGGCAATAGAAAATGGTTACTCTACAAAGAAGTCCACACTTAAACCACATGCCAAACCTTCCTTGGATGAATAAAATAAAATGTGGGTATAATAAGATGGGGATGGCCCACTTTTGCCCATTCTAACATTTGATAGAGATCTTTCTCTCATAAAAATTGAAGAAGAAACTAGTTCTCAAAATTTATGCAAAATTTGTATAACAATCCATGTCCCTTTTAGTTGGGTCACTTAATATTTCTCATTTTTGGTATTATATCACTTGGAAAACCTATGGTGACTAACTTTTTTATCACCTAGTCACTAATGTCTCTTTTTTTACTAGTGCTTCCTTAACCTCCTACAAGGTAATTTCCTTCATCAAAGTCGTGTTTTGATCTTCAATGACCAATCTTATAATATAGGCCATTATCTTTCTCAATGGATTGTAATTTATTAGGGTTAGTTTTTTTAAGGATATTGTTGTAGAATGAAGTAATTTCATTTTCAATATCCCTATGATAAGAGAATTGATGTCCATTATGAATGGTAAGTGA
The DNA here is from genome assembly GCA_000404065.3 of Pinus taeda. NCBI lineage: Eukaryota > Viridiplantae > Streptophyta > Pinopsida > Pinales > Pinaceae > Pinus > Pinus taeda. The sequence goes on from APFE031724862.1 coordinate 9,159, forward strand.
GAAGATAAAATTACGATTCTTGTGTTTCAACATTGGTTTGTGGAAAAAATGAATGTTCTTTTCCCCTTCCTTGAGCCATGAGATCCTCGATTTTTGCCTCCATAAAGTCTCCTCTTGCTTCTATCATTCCTCTATCTTTTTAAGAACCTACCCCCCCTCCTTCTTTGAAAAATATTTTGAACACCCTTAAACGTGACATTTTTTATTGAATACATTCCATTTCAATTTCCATATTTTATTTTTTCTTGAAAATGTTGCCCAATTTTTAATTAATACTTTTAGATTTTTTAACTAATGTTCAACGTTGAATATGGGGAGAGGCTTGGATTATCCATGTCTCGCTAATACTGCTTGGACTTCTCCACAAAGGATGGATCTATTAATAAAAAACTGTCAAATATGAATGGTCAATTTTAAGCACCTTCTTTGACATCCAATTCTAGCACTATAGGCCACTCGTCTCGTTAGTTTTTAGTAGCTTCTTTGAGGTCAAATTTTAACAATATTGGTGAGTGGTCCATGGGAGCACTCGAAAGGATTGAAGCTTCCAAAAGGAGGTATTTTTCTAGCAATGATTTCGAGATAAGAAACATGTCGAGATGATAGGCTATCTTGTGCCTACCTCCTTTACTCTAGTCCATGTATAACTTCCATTTATCGTTTCTATCTAAGCTAAGTGCATGTTCCTAATTACATCTTCGAAGGAATGTGCAAGGTAATCATATTGATTTCCCCTCTAATGATGAATTTGTAATTCAAATGCAACTACTAAAGCTAAATGAGTTTGTTGAGAAAGGAAATTTTATTCGTAGTAGATGTGCCCCATATATTACGATTAAGAAACCCATATCGTTTGATATGATTTGTTGAAATTTTTTAGACAAGATCATAGGGGCTTCTAACGAGTCATGAAAATTTGCTTCCACTAGAGCCTCCATGCTCTCTCTAACAACCTTTACCTCATTCTCATTCTAATAACCTTTACCTCATGCAAGATGATATTGCTAGGTTTTTCCTTATTAATTTTGTCTCTAAGTAGTCTCTATTTTCCGTTGTTTTTGAGAGCCCTTATGTTCCACAAAATCACTTTCATTGAGAGTGAGGTCTGGGGAAAAACACCTTTGAAAGCAAACTAATCTTGCATGAATTGGCCAAAATATTCCCTATCTATTGTATTATCTCTTGTGGAGTTTTCCTCCCCGAGCATTTGTATCCTTTGATTGGTTTGAGGGTGTCACTTGAATCCGAATAATGAGAACAGTGATGAGGAGTTGTGCGAATCGACACTCTCCCCAAAAGTGTGAATTGAATGCTAAGATATGATTGTTTGAGAAGAGCCATTTGCACCTTGAAAATTAAACTTGGTCCTTGGCATTGTAGCTACTCTAGTATTTCTCCATTCTGATTTCTTCCAACATTGTCTTTACATCATGTATTTGAGGCTCCATAAGTGTCATGTCTTCGAGTGTGTTATGTGGGTTTTTTCTTTTCTTTGTAGAAGTGGTTTGCATAGGCTCGAGTTGTTGTTGCAAGGATTCCTCACATGAATTTTGATACTATTGCATTGGATCTTGCCCAGCTAAGGCTTCAAATTTTTAATCTTTCTATGGGGATCTTTCTCTCCTAAGACAAAAAAAATTCTTTCTCGAGGAAAAAATTATTTCTCGAGGTTGAAGCAAAGCATCGAGAAAGAGATGAAGAGGCTAAAATTGTAAAGAAAATAAGGGCCATTCTCAAAGGCCCTTGAATTATCCTCTAAATTATTGAAGATCATCACAAGAAAACCTTTGACTCCAATACTTAGGTCAACATGAACTTTTAGCTTCCATTTAGCCTTGATCCATGCTTCCATACCTCATTTCGGTGGCGAAGTACCAATAAATTTGTAGATTAAAGTGTGGCCTTGCATGAATTATATGTGCTCCAATATTTTGTTTGACTTGACCTCATATTTGGGGCTCTGAATGAATTTTGGAACATAAGGGCTTGATCTACTATTGTGTCATGTAGTGCTAAGGAATGGGGCATATTTTTGATCTCCTTGTGATGAATGAATTTCCAACGGGGGAAGATTTCCTAGACTTTTCACCTCCTCACACTACTTGAGAACTTGTCTCCATTGCAATTTATTCCAAAATTGTTTTTGCATTGTGAATTTCAAGCTACATATGCATTGTGCTTCCACCATGTTATTTTGGTTTCTCCTTTTCCTTGAAGAAGTTCCTTGCATGGGCTTGGATTGTAGTCCAAGGATTCATGAGTGTGACTTCTGATACTATTCTAGTCAATCCTTCTCTACTATGGATTCAATCTTTTTTTTTTGGACTCAAGGTAATACAATGTAAACTTTGAAACAGGAACTATAAACTGAAAACGGGAACTCTGGCCAAAAATCCCCGAAAAAACATCAAAAACAGTGCTAAAAATGAAAAGTGTGTATACTAGAACGATGGTTTCTTTTTTAGGGTCAATTTTGAACATGTTTTAAAAATTGTAGTGAAAATGAAATTTTCGTGCAAAAAACACCCTGAAAATGAAAAGTGTTGATACTAGAATGATCGTTTTTTTTAAGGTCAATTTTCGACATTTTAAAAAAATGCTTGTAAAATAGAATTTTTATGTGCAAAAAACAGTTGTTTATGAGGGAAAAAACAAACTAATGTTTTTGGTAGAATAATAATTTTCTCTCCTAAGTATAAACTCAACATGTTTTAGTAATGACCATCAAGATAAAATAATGGGATTTGAAACACTTTAAAATTCTATTACCCGGGAATCACCCTGCCACCCCCACGGGCCATTAGGTCGTCGGGGTGGGGCAGAGGCTTACATATAGCCTCTGCCGTACCCTAGTGGCCCAATGACCCACATGGTGGAGAAGTGATTTCAGGAATGACTGTACCATCCCCGTGCGCCATTGGGCCACCAGTGTGGGACAGAGGGTTGTGGATAGCCCCCGCCACACCACAACAGTCCAACGACTTGCAGGGGTAATGGGGCGATTCTTGGAATCACCCTACTGCGGATAGCCTCCTACCCACCATAGGAGCCCAACGGCCTGCAGAGGTGGTGGGGTGATTGCGGGAATCACCCTGCCACCCTCGTGGGTCGTTGGGCTGCCGAGGTGGGGCGAAGGGTGGAGTGATTCCCAGAATTTCCCCGCCACCCGCGTGGGCTGTTGGGCTATTGGGGTGGGGTAGAGGTTTTTCAGAGCCCTGTGCCCCACCCCGGTGGCGTAACAACTCACGGGGGTGGTGGGTGATTCCCAGAATCACTTGGCCACCCCTGCGGGTCATTGGGCCAACAGGGTGCGGCGGAGGCTAGAAAGTCTCTGCCCCACCCCGGTAGCCCAACGGCCTGTAGGGAGAGCCTCCGCCCCACCTCAGAGGCCTAACGGCCTGCAGGGGTGGCGGGGCGATTCCTGGAATCACCTCGCCAACCCTGCGGGCCATTGGGATACCAGGGTGGTGGGTGATTCCCAAAATCATGCCGCCACCCCCGCAGACCATTGCGCTGCCGGGTTTATTGTTATTGTCAAGCTTCAAGGGGAAAACAAATTCAAGGATGCAACTTACATGGTAAGACGTTTAAAATGTATATTTGATTGATGTTAAAAAATTCGTTTATGTACAAGTTAATTGAAATTTTACTATTTCATGTTACAGGCAAAAGTTAAATCTTATTAACCGTGAAGATCAACTATTTATAAATGATTGTGTGTTAATCCATATTGATAGTTGGGCAAAATATGATCGCTATATGTCTATTATTTTTAATCGGGTAGATGGAAATAGTCATAGCCAAATACTGACTTATCATGTTGTTGTGAGAAAACTAACATATGAAGACAAAGAAGAAAAAGGAGAGATGGTTAACATTTATAAGAGAACCACAGTTATTCATTAACTATCTTATAGACATATGTTCAAATGAAGGAGATTGGGTTTTCGATTTATTTTCTGGCTCATGTAAGTTTTATTATATGGAATTGAATTTCAATATGTTATTTCTTAATTTATATGTCATTGTACTAATTTACTTCATTATGTCAAAGGATCCCCAACCACCACTATAGGAAATGATTCGAAAGACATACATTGGGAGATTTCCAGACATCAAAGACCCATTATAAGAGGAAAATGAGCAAAATGAAGTAGAAAATATTGTGGAAGAAGATAATGATGAAACTCTAGAGGACAAATATTTTGGATTATGCGACATTGTTGATTAAGTTTAAGTTATGATTGGAAATCAAGGTCATTTTTTGTAACTATTAATTAGTTATAATTGTAATGTTGACTTTGACATTTTCTGAGAAGAATAAGCACTCAATTAAGGTTGTTATGCATTCAATATTTGTATTATGTGATTTTCACATTAATTTTTATGTTAATCATTATTTTTTGAAAAAAATTGTGATTATTATTATTATTTTGACATGAAATTCAGAAAACAAACTATTATTTAACCATTTTTAGTTAAAATGTTTCTATAAAAATTGTTATTTTAACATGTCATTTCTAGCAAAAAAATTATCAAAATGTGTAGTTTTTTAGTTATATTTATGTTAAAAATGATTTTTTTATGTCAATTTTTAAAAATTATTGTTTTTTAGAGACAATCATTTCATGTGGATTGAAAATTAATTAACGGTGTATAAATATGTAGAATATCGAAAATTCAAAATATCGACCTTCTTCTTTAAATATACAAAATAATAAAAAGCTTCACTGCAAAAAAAATAAAAAAAATATTAAGAAGAAGACCACTTAAAAAATTATTAATTTTAGGAAATAATAATTTACATTTCATACATTAGAAAATTTAAAGTCAAAATGGGTCTTTTAAAAAAAGAGCCTCATGCAGAATTACCACTTTTTTGAATGAGCATGAAAATCACTACCATTCTAAAACACAATGTACATAAAAAAATATAATGTTCTAAAAACTATGCTCTAAAAAAAACATGTGTATTCTGCATCACTCCCTTTCAAAATCGGGTCACTTTTTTGCTACCTCTACAAAATGGGTAACAATATCAGTTCTTGTTTCAAAGTTTATATCTTTGTATCCTTAAGGTTAGGTTTTCGGGGCCTATGGTTGCTCCTCCTCTCTCATGATTGTTGAAACCTTTTTTATTAGTGCTTATGACTATCTCCTTTGGCTTGGGGGGATTGATGAGGGGGAAGTCCCTATAAATGTATTCATGTTCATGGTACCTTTTACAACAAAAGGGATATGCTCATAATCAATGGGTTGTATGATATCCTCATCATGGGGGAAGATAAATATGGATTTCAATAGCAGCCCTGAAGCATTCATGTACACATATATCCTAACATAGGTATTGCACCTCTTGGATTTTTTTATTTATGAGGATTTTACATAGTTCCAATGGTATTTCCAATTCCCACCAAGATATATTCTTGCCAATATTTAATTTATATAGCGTACAATATTTCCAATATAGGAGCAACCAAAAATGTTTTTTTATCTCAGTTGAAATAAGGCATCCATAACTCAATGAGGAGACAAAATTTTTTAAGAAAATAAAGACCATTCTCGAAGACCCTTGAACAATCCTCTAAATTCATGAAGACTGTTATAATAAAACCTTTGGATCCAAAATGCAAATTAATATGCATTTTTTGCTTCCATTTAGCGTTGATCCATGATACCAAATCTTGTTTTGTTGGCGAAGCACTAATAATTTTTCATGTTAAAGTGTGGTCTTGCATGGATTCTATGTGATCCTTGATTTTATCTTGCTTGAACTTGTATCTGGGGTCTTCAAAGAATTTTGAAAAATACTAGCTTGATCTACTATTCTTCCATGTAGCACCAAGGATTGGGGCATATTTTTTACCTCCTTTTGATTAATTTCCCGATGGGGATATTGATGAGGTTCTACTGCTGCCACCTTTTTCCTAGGCTTAGCATCTTGAGAGACTAAAAATGGTAGGAGGGAACCACACCCCCTGTCTCGGATGAGGTGGTCATAGGTTGGTGAAAATCAAGCTGAAAATAAAGTCCTAACAAAATATTAGAGTTGGTTGTGGAAAATGCCAATGTTTCACGGTTGTAACACATGTAAACCCTAAAACTAGCTCATCAACATTGTCGTGTGTTGTTTCATAGGTTCTCCACCATATTAGTCTTAACTATTATCACTTGATTTGATTAATTAATCAAGCCCCCTTCTTTTCTTTGTATATATAACATTAATTATAATACTGTACCTAACAATAATTTTAATTTTTATATAAAATTATTTTATACATTTTATACAACTTAATTATTACATTTTAGCTAAAACTAAAGGAAATACAAATAAAATTCCAAGCCATTACTGACCACTTATGGTCTCTAGTTGCTCCTCTCTAAAGAAAAGAACACATAATGTTTCTCATTGAGCTCAATATGACTTTCAGTGCATTTAGGACCAAAATTCTATAAATCGAGAGTGATTGAAGCACCAATTTGGGGAGAATTAATCTTCTTAGAAATTGTAAGGCTTTGAATGTCCATTTGTTTATTTTGGAGGAAATTATATCCAAAATATCTCTCTAGCGAATAGTTTTCAAGGAATTCTCTTTTAGGGTGACTCCTTGATAAATGATTAGGAAAGAGGCTCATGAGAAACCCAAAATACATGAAAAATGAGATTGAATGCTAGGATTTGTATTGAAGAAGAAGACTTGGTACTTGTTGGGGTGTATTTTAGTATGAGAGGCTAGCATAAGGTTATTCAAAATGTGCTTAAAGGCCAAGTCCTCTGGAATCGAGGGCTCACTCATAAACATAGTGTCATCCATAAACTACTGGTGGTAAACATTTATTGAGAAGAATTCCATCTAGCACAACATTAGGCATAGCATATCTATGAAAATTCTTGAGGCCTTCAACAACTCACAAAAACCAAGAAGGGTAGAGTGGGTCTTGTTGGTGTATACCTCGAGAGGTGCTAAAGGTGCAGGATGGGGAGCCATTGATCAAGATGGAGAAGAAAGTGGAGGAGAATAAGGAAGCCACATGTTTAGCCCAATCATAAAAGAAACCAAATGCTTTCAAAGTTCAGAGAAAATAAGCCCAGCTCAAGTTATCAAATTCTCTTGACAAATTTAATTTGATTACCACATATGCTTTTCTAACTTCTTTCATAGTGTGTATAAGTTCATGGGCTACTACGATCCTGTCTAGGATTTAATATAGCCCGAGTGCTCCTTGGAGTTAAGCAAAGGAAACATGGTTTGAGTATGTGCAGAATGATCTTCGAAAGGATTGTGTACATCACGTTTCATAATGCGATAGGTTTGAAGCTACTTGGGTCTCTTGCTCGTGCTCATTTAGGAGAAAGAGTGAGGAATGTGGCATTTGAAGTAAGGGGGAATATAGAATCTTCTTTGTGATTCCCCTACCAAAGCTAATATCTCCTCACGTAAGAATTCCCAACTTGTTTGGAAAACATATGAGGTGAAGCCATCTAGTCTAGGGA
>APFE031724870.1:3570-32712 GCA_000404065.3 Pinus taeda
GGAGGAAAAAACACTTCAGGGCGCGCTGGCCAAAAATCATGACCAATTTTGGGTGGCGCGGGCTTTGTTCTGTGACAGAGCGTCCATGGGCGCGCCCTCTTTGGAGGAACTGAGCCATTGGCGCGGGTTAGACACTGTGGACCCGCGCTAATGGAAAAAGGGAATTTTTTAGGGCTAATCTTCAAAAGGTGTCTTCAGGGATTTTGAAGTTCATACTTAGGAGAATCCAATGCAAGTGTTTTTAAGTTGTGTCACTGGTCACAGGTCCATAAATGTGTCCTCCAGTGTGCGAAAGCAGGGGTAACAAGGACGGTGACCAACGGTGACAAATTACTGTGTAACAAGTGGCATTGACTCCCACACCTACCCAAGAATAATAAGAACTTCCTGACATTGGCTTGACCATTTTTTAGGAGTGTAAGCCTTCATATCCTTCCAATGATGGATAGGAATTTGTATGGTGGTTTGATACCATATCCCTTGATTATTGGTTGGGATAGAGACTTGATGCTAATCTCATGATTATTGGTTGGAGTAGAGGTTTGATGTCAATCTCATGATTATTGGTTAATACCTCTCCCTAGATGATAATGACCAACATCCCCCTAATGCTAGCATGATTATTTCTTAATTGTTTTTCTTATATCAAGGTGTGTCCTTTGTTTTATATGGTTGTGCTTCTATATGCTTTGGACTTCTAACTAGTGTAGTTATATTGGTGTGTGTTTTGGCTATAAAAATAATTCAATGCTACCTTCAAGGTCCATCTTTTCTTTCTTTCTTCCAAAGTAAGCAAAAACTTTCTGTACTCAAGACTTAACTGGCCTCTATTCATATGACCTTAATAATCATCACGTGGAGAAAAAACCTGATCATTTGAAATAACTCGTTGCTAATTTGTAAAGGGGGCAACTTCCACTCTTGCTAGATGTCTATAGGTCTTGGGCCATCAACATATTTACCTACATCCATGAAAGTCAAGATTCCAACTAATCATATGCAATTTTAGATCTTAGTCCAAGATTAAAAGATGATTTCAGCCTAGATAGTTAATCAGGTGATCAATTTTAAGCTCAAAAATGAAAGTGCCTAGAAAGTCTTGAAACGAGCACCAAATCAAAGTGATCATCGTTCTGAATCCAATGATGTTCATTTTACCTCACTTCAACATTGTATGCTCAAGTTATCGTGTGTTGACCTTTTGGCGAAACAACTAAAATTTGAGCAGGGCAGCTGGCTAGAATTTTGTATTGTTGAGTTAGCAGGGTGACTATGCAGGGTATGGTCCAATGATAGGCTGACACTTGGAAAGTTTTGGTTCATTGGCTTTTGGGTGCATCTGATTCATTCTTGCTTGATTGAAGTGGACCAATGGATGGGTGCCACATGGCCTAGTCATGGGTTTCCATGTGGCGCCCCAGGGTCAATTAAAGATTTGGTATAGGTCGACCAAAAACCCGATCGGATTCGAACCCCTAACCTCCAATCTATCAATCCAATTCTCTACCAACTCTTCTCATGGTGGTGCTTGTTATACTATGAGCATAACCCATACTTAAGGTTTATGACCCCGTCATTTGGAAGGAGGGGTCGGGCTGCCAGCCCTAGCCCCTGGTCGTGTCCACCACATGTGACCACGACTTTCAATGGAAGGTGCCAAATGTGGAGGGCATTCGGTGGTGGCCCTAGGTTGAGGACACATGCCATGCCATGAGACATGTTGGAGGCTAGGAAGGAGGAGCTTGTGGTAGGGGGCCAGCCCCAGGTTCACATGTGCGCCCACAGAACCATAGCCATGGGTCAAAGGCACCATATGGGAGAGCGCTCCGAAATAGGGACCAGCCCAGGTCTTGTGACACCCTTATGTGACTATGCATCAAAGTCTGAGGGGCCCGACAAGAAGGGTGGGTGGTTAGCCCAACCCTTGGACCTGTGGCACCCATAATACCACGTCCCCGTGTTAAGAGGCTTAACCGGTAGGGGCGGGCATTAAGCCTTAGCCCTCTGCCTTATGTGGCCCATATGGCCATAATTTTCGAACTTATGGGGTCATTGGAGAATTTAGTCATCCAACATAATGCATCGAAGGAGAGTGAAATTGTCACTTAGTTAGCGAATTTCGATGTGGATTTGTGGGACCGTTAGACAAAAGGTTGAATTTGTAGGATGATTAACAGTGAAGTTCATGGGAGAGCTTAGGAGTTGATATCTTTTGGAGTTTTTGGCCAAATTGAGCTTAGAAAGATTCCATTTAGGGGTTTTTGGATGTTCTGAATCCATTGGTGAATTCTGATTTCTGATTTGAGTACATCTAAGTAGCCTTTTTTTAGGTTTGAGACCAAATGTGTATGGATCAATTAGGGTTTGGAAGTAGTTCTGAAAGGTGTTTGGGTATGGAGATGACCTTGTAGGGGTATTCTCACCTTCAAAAGTCTACTGCAACAATTGTAACTTGCAGGGTTCAACTCAGATTTAACTTCTCTCAACATGAAGTTTTGTTTATGTGCTTCAATGTGGAATTGAAGTGCTCACATGCTCTTTTTAGCTCTTTTCAAGTTGGAGTATGTCATCTTTGTAGGAGATGCTTTGAGTTGTTGTTGGTTGTGATAGTTCTTTGCATGAGAACATTACCTTGTAGGGGTAATAGCCACATATTTATCATCATCTAATTGTTTATGTACATCATTTGATACTAAATATATGAGTGGTCTAGTCATGTTGACAAACCCAGAGATGTAGGTCAAGAGGGGTGAACTTCGTCAACAAACTTTTTTTATGCTCTTCATTAATATGCATGCATGGATTATGTGTTGTTATATTCATTATGTTAAGTTACATGTGAAGACTAAGTTATGACTTAAAAAAACATTGGAAAAACATGTTGTTTCAAGACCCATTGTTACCTTGCAAAGTGTCGGCACGGTCCTAATTTTTGTTTTTATTTGATTTTGGAAAAGAGGGAGAAATCACCTAATCCAATTTCACATCAGTTTGGTATCAGAGTGCCAGTTGACCAAGTTGCAAGAATAGGCAGCAAAAAGAGTCTTCAAAAGTTATAGGAGCATAATTTGGCTCTTCATATGGAGAACATAGAGTTGAGAAGGATGTTACATATAGTTGAAGAGGAGAAGAGGCACATGCGCTTTGTATTGAAGCAAGTGATTGATGAACAAGTTGCAGAAAGTTTTGCTCCTGTACCAACAAGAGAAACCTACATAATGAAGCCAATATGTGGTCATGGTTCAAATAATGGTTTTGGACCATATGTGGGAGATGATGAATGTGGATTTTGCAAACATCTTCAAGAAGCGCACCATATGTCGGTGGATAAGAGTGGGTATATAGAGTCATCTACAAGTTGGCCATCATCATCACCATCAAAAGTTGAAAAGATGAAAGACAAGTTTAAGGAGGTAATTAGCATCTCAAGTACCACTCCTTTCATTTATGTGCATAACACTTATTTTGCAGCGTTTGAGCAACATACCAAAGGCATATGTTTGAAGTTGTTTTCCAATATGGTGTTATGAAGGTGGAGGCCTTAGTATAAACGACCAAGGTATTACCAATCCAATTATGGTTGAGGATATACCAAAGTATCAGGAATTGGGATATGATCGAAGGGAGTTTGGAGAATGCTCGAAAAGGCTTGAGGCACATCAACCATTTGAGGATGAGATGTCACCACCTTGTGACAATGTTCATTCATCTCCCAAGCAAGATGCATGCTTGAAGTGACCTTGCATGGCATTGTCCACTCCACTAAAGCTACATCCCTAGAGATAGGTATAACTATCAAGAGTGTTTTCCAATGCATGGTAATTATGAATACTTGTGGAATAAGCACCCTTGTACATTTTGTGATGCATTTGACCATTGCATGGTTGTATATGAGAAATTTATGATAATGGTTAAAAGAATGAACCAAATTTTAGGCATTAAGAATAATGACTCTCCTTCGCATGAGAGAACTTCTATGTCAACAAACAAGTGGAATTTCTTCTGTACTCATTGCAAGGTGCATGGACATGACACTGAACGATGTTGGAAGTTACATCTAGAGCTTCGTTCAAAGAAAAGTAAAGAGATTGTGCTACATAATTCAAGGGAAACAAGAGGTGGCAAAGATGACTTGCAACAATCCTAAGAGACCTTCAAGACAAAGAGGATGCAAGAGAACCCATCAGCCTAGGAGAGGCAAAGTTTGGGTAGACTTATTGTAAATTTGTTTTGTAAATTTTGTAATTACTTCTTGTCATTACCTATTTAGGTACCTTTTTAAAGTGAACAATCATTGTCACTATGTTCAACAAGTAGATGTTTTTCATTGATGTATGTATTGACTCGTTATAGTCCACATGTTTAAGGCTTTTGTGAATGTATAAGTTGTCATTCAAAGTTGTCTACAAGTTTGTCATATGTTCACTGATACAAGTATTCCATTTGAAACTTGCGTGAATAGAATCTTTATTCTCAAGATTGTATAAAATGATTGTTTTGTAGGCAAGGGCAATCATATCATGAAAAAATTTGCAACATTATACTTTTTATGTACAAGCTCAGCTTGAAGACGTTCAAGCAAGTTTATTTTGCTTCTGAATTCCAAGATGGAGTCAAGTTTGTCTTCAACAATTTAACTTCAAGATGAAGTGCTTTTGAGCCGTGTAAAGATGAGAGTAAAGAGAATGTTCAGATTCCACTCATCGATGTTTTATTCCTGCATCAACAATAAGAATGTTGGCTCAATTCTTAACACGATGGTAGGTCTTCATGAAGAAGATAGGTGAAGTGCCTTGATTGGGACTTGAAGGGAACCAACTAAAAATTATGCATTTTGGATTGATTTTTTGGGTGTTTTTGAGTTCCAACCTCTTTATATTGACTAGGGAAGTAAACTTTTGGAGTCCAAAAGTTCCTAGTGATGAGTGAGGAAGTGTGATCAAGTGATCAATTTTAAGCTCAAAAATGAAAGTGCCTAGAAAGTCTTAAAACCAGTGTCAAATCAAAGTGATTGTCATTCTAAATCCAACGATGTTTGTTTCACCTCAATCCGACACCGTAGGCTTAAGTTATTGTGTGCTGACCGTTTGGTGAAACAACTAAAATTTGAGCTAGGCAGCTGACTGGAATTCCGTATTGTTGTGTCAGCATGGTGACTGTGCAAGGTATGGCCCAATGACAGGCTGACACTTCGCAGGTTCCGATTTGTTGGTTTTTGAGCGCATCTGATTGGTTCGTGATTGATTGAAGTGGACAAATGGATGGGCACCATGTGGCCTAGTCATGGGCTGCCACTTGGCACCCTAGGATCAATTAAAAATTTGGTATGGGTCAGTCGAAGGCCCAACCGAATTCAAACCCCTGACCTCCACACTATCAATCCAGCGCTCTACCAACTCTGCTCACAGTGGTGCTTGTTATATTATGGGTAGAACCCATACTTAAGGTTTATGCCCGCGCCATTTGGAAGGAGGGATCGAGTTGCCAGCCCTGACCCCCAGGCATGTTGTTACCACACAACCTTCGGAGGAATTTTAGGAAGGAGCTCGCGGAAGAAGAGTTGGCGAATGACCCTTATCCCCCGGTCGTGTCCACCACATGCAACCACGACATTCAATGGAAGGCATCAATGGTGGAGGGCGTTCATTGTTGGCCCCAAGTCGAGGACACATGCGATAGGAGGCCAGCCCCAAGGTCACATGTGTGCCCATAGGGCCACAATCCCAGGTCAAGGGCATTATATGGGAGAGCGCTCCGGAATAGGGACCAGCCCAGGTCTTATGACACCCTTATGTGATCGCGAGGCAGAGTTTGAGGGGCCCAGCGGGAAGGGTAGGGAGTTAGACCAACCCTTGGACCCGTGACACCCATAATACCATGTCCTCGTGCTAAGGGGCTTAACCAGTGGGGGCAAGCATTAAGGCCCAACCCTCGACCCTAGGCCCATACGGTCATAATTTTCACACTTATGGGGTCATTAGCAAATTTAATCATCCAATAGAATGCATTGGTGGAGAGAAAAATTATCGCTTAGTTAGAAAATTTCGGGGCAGATTTGTAGGACCGTTAGACATAAGGTCAAATTTATAAGATGATTAACAATCAAGTTCATGGGATAGCTTAGGAGATGATAAATTTTGGAGTGTTTGGCCAAATTGAGCTCAGAAAGAGTCCACTTAGGGGTTTATGGATGTTCTGAATCCATTAGTGACCTCTAATTTCTGAACTGAGCACATATAAGTAGCCTTTTTTCAGGTTTGAGACCAAAGGTGTATGGATCAATTAAGGTTTGGAAGCAATTCTGGAAGGTGTTTGGGCATGGAGAAGACCTTGTAGGAGTATTATCACCGTCAGAAGTATGTTGCAGCAACTGTAACTTGCAGGGTTCAGCATAGGTTTAACTTCTCTCAACATGAATTTTTGTTTAAGTGCTTCAATGTGGATTTGAAATGTTTGCATGCTCTTTTGAGCTCTTTTCAAGTTGGAGTATGTCATTTTTGTAGGAGATGTTTTAAGTTGTTGCTGGTTGTGAGAGTTCTTTGCAGGAGAACATTACCTTCTAGGGATAATAGCCACATATTTATCATCAGCTAATTGTTTATGTACTTCATTCGATATTGAATATATGAGTGGTCTAGTCATGTTGACAGACCCAAAAATATAGCTTAGGAGGGGTGAACTCCGTCAACAAACTTTTTGTTATGCTCTTCATTATGCCTGCATAGATTATGTGTTGTTATGTTCATTATGTTAAGTTACATGTGAATACTAATTTATGACTTAAAGAGACATTGAAAAACTTGTTGTTTCAAGGCCCATTTTTACCTTGCAAAGCGTCAACACGGTCCTAATTTTTGTTTTTATTTGATTTTGGAAAAGAGGAATAAATCACCTAATCCAATTTCAAATCAATAGTATTCACAAGAATGTTGATGTCCCTCACTGTCATCACTAAGGTTATGAAAATGAGGTCATATGTTTTCAAGTAGCATCAAATTTTAATTCCATACATAAAGTCAAATATCATTCCAATTCCAAAGAACTTTATACCCAAGAAAAAATCATATATATGTGTGTGTGTGTGTGTGACAAGATTGTATGAGAATATTATTGTCAAGTTTAGGACCGTTGAGGGTTAGTCAGAAGAAAATAATTGCTATACCAGATTCAAACAATGGCAAACATTTATAATAATGATATTGTTCTCTTGGTGAGGAGTCCTTACAATCTTGGCAAGCATCTAAGAATCCCCCAAGATTTCTAGTCCAAGATGTGTATGACTATTAATACTAATAAAACGAAAGCCATGATAATTAAATCCAGAAAAATCACATATGATACCTTGACATATGACAACAACAAATTGGATGAAGTCCTTTACATAGATATCTTGAAATCAATATGCATCACGGCCTCAACTAGAATTATTGCATTGAGAACAGGATAAATATAGGATGGAAAGATTATGAACAACTTGAAAACAATTGTAAGTGAATAGATACTTGAATATGGATAAAAAAAGTAAACTCTTTGAGACTCTCATCACCACTTTTATTTTATATGGATGTAAGGTTCTAGTATGCAATATCTCCATAGAGTCATAAAAGAAGATAGAATAGATAAAAAGGCAATTTGCAACGTATAATCTCAAGATTAAAGGAAATACACACTATCCTCTGCTCCTCATCGAAGCAAATATTTCCCACATTGACATCATGGCTATGACAAGGCATCCTATGTATAAGAAAAGGTTAAATAATATGGAAAACAAAAGGTTTCCTAAAATTGCTTTTAACTCTAACCAAAATCACCTTCGACTATAGTGGAGATGGCATAAGGATGACTAGTCTTAGCTAGACCAATAGGGGATAAAGGAAGAAATCATTAAGGAAAAATTGTGGGGTGATAAAGAAGTAGAGGGAAAAATGAAACTATGATATATAAAGTAGTGATCAAACTAAATCTCAAAAATAAAAAGTTCCTCTTGGGCATTGGTCAATTCCCAAAACACCATAAGATGAAAAAGTAGGTGAAACACATTAAGATGAATGATCCAGGTGGATATTGGTGGCCACCTACCAATTTCACTTGGACCCCCACCATTGTTTCTTTCAGTTTTTCAATTTCCTTAATTGTAGCATAGTTTACTATTTTTAGTAGTTTTTCGGGTCCTAAACTTTCGGAGTTGTTTTGAGGCCCTAAACGATGTTTTTTTGGTAATCTACCGCAAGCAATTTTTTGTCTAAAATCGTCTTTTCCGTCATAGTCCTCAAAGAGATCTTTCCAATGGGTTATCATGTGCATCAAACAGAGATAATATGACCAAGTCGCAACCTTGAGAAGTTGGTTGTCCAACTCACCCCAACGGGGCCCATAAACTCTTGGTGTTACATCTCCTCAGGTTAGGGTTTTGGTTGTTTAGAGTTTGCTCTTATTTTTCAATAATAAAAAGGCCCTTGAGCCTCATTGTAACGCAGTTCAGAGGCATGTAGCCACCACATCTCTTCTCAGAGATAAGCTACCATCGCCCGAGCTAGTCTTATTTTCATTCTGTTTGTAAGCATATTTCAGTATTTGATATTAATGAAATGAAGTGTTATTTCTACAACATCTTTATATATATGGTTATATCTGTAATTTGTTGTGTTCCTGTTTAAATCCGGATGAGTGATATTAGAGCGATCTGCTCTTTCTTTGTTTTTCTTTGCATGTCCCCAACGAGGTCAGGATATGAGGAGTTAGGGCTTGAACTGGTCGAACCTTTGCAAGACCAGCCTTACAAATCTCGACGGCCTCCCATAGCGTATGAAAAAAAGACAAGGGGGCAAGAGATCCTATCAAAATCTTGCTTGAGGAAGTCCTCGAGCGACAAAAGAACGCGATGATGGACAACTTTTCCCACATCCTTTAGTGGCTACCCAGGAGCGACACATCTACTTCTGGCAACTACTCTGGAAGCACCACACCCTTTAAGATAAAAGATAACTTTGACATTCCCATATTTGAGGGTCAGATAAATGTAGACATTGTAGATAAATGGTTAAATCTGCTAGAAAGATATTTTTCGATTCATGATTTTTCTAGCCGGGAAAAGATCACCTTTGCACTTCTCAAAGCAACCCCCCACGTCATGGACTACTGGGAAACCTATTGTGAGTAGAAGGATGAAAGTACGAACTCACTATTTTTAGTCACACCCACTTGGAACTCGTTTCGGGATTCCATCAAGGAGCAATACTACCCTGTCAGGAGCTATGAAGATAAATACATAAAGTGGACAACGTTGCGACAGGGAAGGGACCACGATGTGTCAGAGTTTACCAATGTTTTTCATACCCTTCGCACGAAGTTGGGTATCAAGGATTCTGAGAAGCATTTGGTTCTCAAGTACCTTGGTTGCTTGCATAGGTACATCAAGGACGAGATGGAATTCCTGGACATCTCCTCGCTTGGCACGTCATACCGATATGTGGTCAAGATCGATAAAAAGTTTAAACAAAAGAAGCGAGACTTTGGATCTGCGAATTCAAAGCAAGGGAAAGGTGCCCCCAAATTGGAGAACAGAGGACAAAGCCAAGGCGGGGCGGCCCAGGACAACCCACCAATTCCGCAAGAAAAGAACAACGCCGCGAAGCCAAAGAAGGACACAAGAAAGTGGTGTGAGTTCCATAAGAGCTCCACTCACAACACAAGTGAGTGTCGGGCTAAGCAGTCACTCGTGGTCGAGCTAAAGGCTTCAGAATCAGATGCATGTTATGAATCTGAATCAAAACTCGATAAGGGGAATGACAAAGGATGCAGAGCCCAATGCCACTGTTGCCACCACAAAGATCCAAAAGGAGGAATCCGAAGATCCAGAGGAGGAGCGCCTCTTCCACTCCCAGTGGGTAAAGGGTTCCTCATTATAGTTCATTATTGACAGCGAGAGCCAAAAGTACCTCATTTCGGTAGAGGTCGTGAAGCGGTTGGGCTTACCAACCACAACACATCCACAACTGTACACCATCGGGTGGATTCACCAAGGACGGGACCTTTGCGTGAGCCAACAATGTCGTCTTCCATACAACATCAAGCCCTTCATGGATGAGGTATTATGTGACGTTGCTCCCCTTGATGTTTGTGATGTATTATTAGGCCAACCATACTTATGGAAGCGACATGTTGTGTAATGAGTCAACGGCTCGTGTTGTTATTGTTACTTTGGGAAATAAGTTGTACAGGATACCGGAGGTAGCACCGCCTACCGCCATCTCTTTGGTTAGTGCAAAATAATGCAGTAAGCTCATTTCGAAAACCGGGAAATTTGTTTCCCTGATGATATGCCCTTAGGGAAATAAGAAGACAGTGTCCACGACCTCTAGACAAGAACCCTTCGCACGGAAATAACAGATGGACAAGGTCGTGGAGGAGTACGATGACATCTTCACCTCCCTCACAGGGGTGCCTCTACATTGTCAAGTCAAGCACTCCATCGATCTGACCCCAGGTCCATCACTGCCCAATGGACCAATCTATCGGCGCTCTGTTCTAGAGAACAACGAAATCAAGAGGCAAATTCAGGAGTTGTTGCAGAAAGTTCACATCCGTCCGAGTTCATCGCCCTATGGGAGCTTGATTGTGTTGGTACAAAAGAAGGATGGGACTTGGAAACTCTGTATTGATTATCGAGCACTGAACAAGATCATTTTCCAAAATAGGTATGCAATCCCATAGTTTGATGACCTTTTGGACCAACTGAAGGGGAAAAAATATTTCAGCAGGATCGACTTGAAGTCCGGCTATCACCAGGTACCAATCAAACCGTCTGATGTGTGGTAGACTGCCTTCAAAGCCAAGAATGGCCTTTTCGAATGGTTGGTTATGCCATTTGGGTTGACGAATGCTCCTGCAACCTTCATGAGGTTGATGGATGACATCTTGCGGCCATTCACCAACTCATTTGTAGTGGTATACTTGGATGACATCCTAATCTTCAGCGAGAGTTGGAAAGAGCACCTCCACCACATCCGACAGGGTCTCCAAACACTGCGGCAACACAAGTTGTGTGCCAATTTGGATAAATGCACTTTTAGCATGACCTAGGTTCAGTATCTGGGATACATTATTGATGAACAAGGGGTGCATGTGGATCCAACCAAGATCCAAGTCATTCGGGATTGGCCAGCCCCAACCACTTTGACAGAGCTCTGTAGCTTTCTGGGTCTTGCCAATTTCTACCGCAGGTTCGTGTTGGGATTCTCTCATATCACTTGGCCCTTGAGTCAGGTCACCAAGGGAGGAGTGAAAGCAAAATTATTTTGGTCTAAATCTCAACAAAAGGCATTCGCAAAGTTGAAACATCGCCTTTGCTCTACACCAGTGCTCACTTTACCAGACTTGCAACAACCATTTGAGATCGAGACAAATGCCTCTGACTATGCTATTGGGGCAGTCCTTACTCAGCAGGGGCATCTAGTGGCATATCACAGTGATACACTTTCAGACACAATCTGCAAGTATCCCACTTATGACAAAGAGATGTATTCCATTGTCCAGGCTTGTCGGCAATGGAAGCATTACATTTTGGGGAAGGAAATAGTCATCCACACAGACCATCGACCCCTGTAGTTCATACAAACGCAAGGGAAGTTGCAGAATGATCGCCATCAAAATTGGTCCACATACCTGCAGTAGTTCCATTTGAATATCAAGTATAAGAAGGGTAGCACCAATAATGTTGCAGACTGCCTTAACCGACCACTGATCATGGTGTTAACCATTGTGCTCAACCCTTGTGGGCATGAGACTTCTGATTAGCCACTTCTCTACAAAAGCGACCTAGAGTTCGACCATAAATACCAGGTGCTCTTGGAGGGTCATCAAGTTCCATATTTTCACCTCCAGGATGCCCTACTATGCCACCTGGGACACCTTTGTGTTCCTTCAAGCAAGCGAGCCAAGATGATTTGCGAAGTGCATTACAGTTGAGCCGTTGGGCATTTCGGGGTCGAGAAAACAGTGGCAGTATTGCAGAAGTATTTCCATTGGCCGATTCTTCGACAAGATGTCGGGAAGTACATCAGATCCTACATTTTTTGTCCCATTGCCAAACCGACCATCAAGAAGCAAGGCCTCTATACTCCGCTGCCTACCCCTAGTCGACCTTGGGAATCCATCTCCATTGATTACATGTCGAGCCTTCCTTCTACTAAGCATGGCAACGATTGTGTTTTTGTGGTCGTCGACAAATTCTCGAAGATGGTCATTCTGGCGGCTTGCAAGAAGAATATCACAGAAGAAGCCATTGCTAAACTCTTCTTTAAACAAGAGTTGGTACACTTTGGGATCCCATAGTCTATCATATCAGGTCGGGACAACAGGTTCCTCAGTACATTTTGGTCCAGTCTTTGGTTGATGCTGGGCACCAAGCTCACTAAGTCCACAGCTTTCCATCCTCAAACTAATGGCCAGACAGAGGTTGTCAACAAGATGATCGTACACATTCTGCACATGTAAAACTCAAAGCATCCACGCACATGGGATGAGAGCCTTCCCTATGTCCAACACAACTATAACCGAGCTCTCCACAGCTCGATTGATCACAACCCTTTTATGTGGGCTTGGGATTCCAACCACTATGTCCCATTGATATCGTCATACCATTTGTAGCTACTCAGGAAGATTCGGCTCATGTCCAGTCGGAAGCCGATAAGGCAAACAGCTTCATTGATCACATCCAACATAGCCGCCAACAGGTACATGACATTCTGGAGAAATCAAATGCCAAGTACAAGTAGCGACATGATCAATATCGGGTGCCATACAAGTTTCGGGTGGGTGACAAAGTCTGGTTGCATTTGTAGAAGGAACACCTTACTGGAGCCTATCGTAAACTCAGACCACTCTGATATGGTCCTTACACCATTACCAAGGCTGTGAGTAACAATGCATTTGAGTTCAGCGTTCCCCCATTCCTTGGCCTGCACCTAGTGTTCAATGTAGATCGCCTGCGACCATACTTCCCACCATTGTTGGACACATCAAACATTGCATGGGACAAGCCACAACTGATCGGATCATGGACACGTAGATCAAGAACACTCATCAACAGAAGATCCAACTCTATTGAGTTGTCAAAGAAGGCCAACTCCTTCACTAGGGCAAGTGGTTCACTAGGGACCAAGTTCAACAGAAGTTTCCTCATCTCATGGAGGAACTCAATGCAATGGGGACCATTACTTCCTAAGGAGGAAGGAATGATCCATGTAGATATTGGTGGCCACCCACCAATTCCACTTGGACCCCCACCATTGTTTATTTCAATTTTTCAGTTTCCTTAATTGTAGCATTGTTTACTATTTTTAGTAGTTTTTCAGGTCCTAAACTTCTAGAGCTATTTTGAAGCCCTAAACAATGTTTTTTAAACAACATTTTTTTGGAAATCTATCGCCAGCGATTTTCTGTTTAAAATCGTCTTTTTCATCGTAGTCCTCGGAAATATCTTTCCAACGGGTTATCATGCGCGTCAAACGGAAATAATATGACCAAGTCGCGACCCAAGGAACTTGGTTGTCCAACTCACCCCAATGGGGCCCATAAACTCTTGGTGTTACATCTCCTCAGGTTAGGGTTTTGGTTGTTTAAGGTTTGCTCTTATTGTTCAATAATAAAAAGGTCCTTGAGCCTCATTGTAACGCAGTTCAGAGGCATTTAGCCGCCATATCTCTTCTTAAAGATAAGTTATCATTTCCTGAGCTAGTCTTATTTCCATTTTGTTTATAAGCATATTTCAGTGTTTGATATTAATGAAATGAAGTGTTATTTCTACTGCATCTTTGTATTTATCGTTATACTTGTAATTTGTTGCGTTCCTATTTAAATCCAGATCAATGAAAGAATAGATATCACCTGAAAATGAAAAACACTTTTTATTATGTTATTTAGTGTAAATTAAATCTAAATTTCAAAATATTTATCACGTTACCAATCTTCTTATCCTTTTAACTTAACAAAATTATAATAATATTAGAACACTTCTTTTAATGCCTTTTAAACATAGAAATAAAATTCTAAAAAAATATAAATAATTGGTTAACTATTTAAAATATATTATCATCCTATAATATAATATTATAATAAAAGAACATCATTTTAAAAAATAAAAAACGACTAATTAACTCCCACGTTACCATCTTCATCTCACGAATTCTTGCAATCCATTGCGATGGGGTACTATTTGAAGGTGATAATGTATTAAACTCAATATTATAAAGTTATAAAGTTGGTGGGCTACGAAAGTACTTGATGGCAATAACATTTATGTTGAGCCTTATTTCATTTGAGCATTTAGATGGCTTTGTTGTTTTGGTTTTGATCATGTATCTACTGTTTTAATGGTGGTTCTCAATTGTTCCAAATATTTTTCGCTTTAAAATGTATTTGATGGTTGAAATTGTTCAATTGCCTTCCAAAAATGCATGTCTGTAAGTGATTTGAATCAAACTATTTTCATTTTTTGTTCATTAATCTCTGATTCAAAAGTTTGTCATGTCCTGTGTTTTTCTAAAGCAGGCGAACATATTAAGTTTGTTTGAGATACCAAAAGTCCATATAACTCCATGCTTATTACACAAACATGACTTGAAAGGTCTGCACCAGCTGCTATAGGTGCTTGCAGATGGTCTCCATGACAGTGAATTGGAATCCAGGAACCATTTCAACGAAAGTTACCTGCCATCATAGAGAGCATTTCTAGCCACAGATGACCGTTATTTTGCAGCTGAGCACATGATTTTATTCAAGCCCCATCACTTTTGCTTCCATGCACTTGCCCCACCTACTAGTCTAATAACTGTAATTCTTGTCTTCAGAATTACCCACTACCAAGCAAACCATCAAAAAGCATGCTTTAAGCTTTGCAGCAGGGCGGAGGCATATCACATACATGAATCTCCAAGTTGCAACATTTATTTCAAACGCTCCATGCTAAATATCATCTAGGCTTGTAACTACCAAAATCTGAGCTGGAGCACTGATAATGGCAAGATCAAAGCGTTCTGCCGAGTTTGTTGGCTCTGTTCATAGAAATCAAACTGCAATTAGACCTCCTGATTCGATCGGGTGACTGCAGTAGTTGCAGTTTCATGATAGATCTGGGATGCTTGATCCTCCTCATCATCTGCCGCATTCCATAGGAAATGGGCATATGATCCAACAATATTGCTGCAAAATACAGTGAACAGTGAGATAACATGAGTCAAATGGTTTCATATATTAAAATCCATAGATCTAGGGTTCTAGGACACTTCTATAGCCATTGAGATATCAAGTTTCCCTCTCTTTGTACATAAGCTAGGATTTAATTGATAAATTTTAGAAGCATCATAATGGCAAGCCACAAATTCCTCATCTAGGCATCTCTGGACTTGAACGATTAGAACTCGCAATCATCATCTTAGCATCAGTCTCTAAATAGGCTAAATGCAAACAAAGCAGTGCAGGCAACAATTGAAGGAGCTAACAAAAAACCCTACACATGAACGTGTACATAATTGGATAAATCAATAAAGAGAGAAAAAAGATACTTACCAGTCATCTGGAGCAGACTCAACAGCTTGGTCAAAGTAAGATTGTGCACGAGGTGCATCTTTATGAACATCCCATATCAGATTGGCATAAAGTGAGAGCACATCTCCATTGCCAGGACTGGCTAGTATGGCCCTCCCATAATATTCCTCAGCTTTTTCTAGATCATTCTGGATCTACATACACAAAACCAACAGTATTGAGAATTTTTCTGTAAGAAAATAAAGTATATAAATAGCGTTAGTTCAACAGATCACCCTTTAGGCTTTTGATAAATGGGCTGTGGCTTTTGTGGGTCCTATTAACCCACTGGCGAAAAGATAGATAGCAACGTATATCATTACTGCAACAGATTATTTGACCAGATGGGCAGAAGCAACACCAGTGAAGGATTGTAGCACAAAAACAACTGCACAATTTTTGTTTGAGAATGTAGTGACCAGATTCGGATGTCCCAGAATATTGATGAGTGATGAGGGTACTCATTTCTTTAAGACGATGGATGATATGTAGTCAACAAGGCTGAGATGATTAGTTATATAACAGCAGCCCAAGAATATTAAATTACGACTAACTTCAGATAGGTAAACACTGACCTCCTGCAGGAACCTCGCATAATTCGTTAACAGAAGTGGGTTGCCGGGATCTGCCTGCAGCATTTTCTTATAGTATGCATCCATGCTGTTGGAATCTGATCCGGATCCACCTATTCTGCCTCCATACCCTCTTCCACCCCCATCTTCAGCCCCAAAGCCTCCATTAACAGAACCCGTCTCAGTTTTAGATCCAACAGCAGCCCTATCGCACACCAGAGTCACTTGAGTGCCTCCAGATACCCTGCCACCCATCAAATCCTCATTCCTCCTTCCAGAGACAAAAGGCCCCTCACCTCCATGGGCTCCAAATGTTGCTATGTTTTTCCCTCCACATTTCTCCTGTGGGTCTCCAGTGCTTTGAAAACAAATATGAGAATCAGCAGCCTCAAATTCCTCTTTCAGAACCTCATCCAATAGGCCATTGGTCAAAAAATTTTCTGTAGAGAGCATTCTACAGTGGTACAGAGTACCAGACGCCCGCCTTAACCCCAGCCTTCTTGAACAGACATTAGATAAGGGGTTTAATAAATCAGCTTCAGACGGCGTCCTTTCGAATCTGGACTGTACAACATGGTGAACCCACAGACCACCGTCATTGCCAGCAACATGCAATTTAGTCAGTTGAGCAGATCTGCGCGGATTCAATTCTGATGCTGGTTGAAGCCCATTGAGGGAATTCAGCCCAGAATTAGACGAACTGCGGAGTAACATCATGGAATTAACGCTTCAGGGACCTACTATAACCAGATTTCTGAACCAAGTTAAGTGGCACGTCTATAAAATTAGCAGCAGAGTATGCAGATATAGGGCTCGCACTGTACCAGTCCAACATACCGAGGCGGGTTGAAAGTCTCCGATATACGGTGAAGGATGGAAAGCGTTTTCTGTCACGTAGTGGAGCCAGGAACGCGGAAGGTGTCCATCTCCATGTGTCGGGCCTGGAGCAGTGAATTGTTTACCGGGGGCGCCCGCGGGGTCACTGGCTTTTCAGATTCCGAAGATGAGCCACTGGGCTGTACAGTGGCGCATAAGGGGGCGCCATGAGTGCCCCTTATTCCAGTGGCGCATAAGGGGGCGCCATAAGTGCCCCTTATTCCCCGCCGGTTGGACATTGAGTGTGTACGGGCATCGATTGAGTTGGGATTGGCGTGGTAGCACCGAGATATGTGGCATTTTACTTCGACCAATGCTTTCACACATTCTGTGTTCCACCAATTTGAGCCGTAGGTTTATATCCCCTGATTTGGCATCCTTTAAATGCATGCCTAACAAAGAAATCCATGATTGATTCAGCGTTTGTCAGAAACAAATTGTACCGACCATACCTGTGAACGGAAATGAGCATCTAAACAGTAAGTTCATTGTATTCAGAGGAAAATTTTGATGAAAGGAGAGGATTCTGCGCCTCAGAGGAGGTCCATTACGTTGTATTACCAATGGTTTCGGAGAGTAGCGAACTGTGAACCTGAAAGGGAAAAATTAAAAAAATAAAACGAGTCAATTTAATTTTACTTGAAGTTATTTGATTGTTTGGTATGTTATGTCACCTTCTTATTTATTGAAATTATTATTTTTTATTTCGGTGTCTAATTATATATAGAAGTATAACTAGCATTTGCACCTTATGTTGCAAAGGAAACGCCGTAAGGTATAGACTGGGGAAGAATAGAGACATATGAATGGACATTGTTGAAAGCAAGGGTGGATGATAATGAGTTACAATTGCAATAGTTAGTTATGTGTATTCTGAAAATGGATATTTTGTAAATAATAATAGTTTGTGGAAGAATAGCGACATGTGAATGGACATTGTTGAAAGAAAGGGTGAATGTTAATGAGTTACAATTGAAAGTATTAGTTATGTGCATTTTGAATATGGATATTTTGTAACTAATAGTAGTGTGTGGAAGAATAACAACATGTGAATGGACATTGTTGAAAGCTAGGGTGGATGAGAATGAGTTATACTTGAAATTATTAGCTATGTGTATTTTGAATGTGGCTATTTTGTAAATAATAGTAATGTCATGTAGAGGTTATCCATTATCCATGTAGTTGTTTTTGTTTATGTGAACATGTTTTTGTACATTATTTTAAAGAGTTTTGTTTTTTTTTGTTTTGTTTTGTTTTGTTTTGTTTTTTTTTGTGTTTTTTTTGTCTTCCGAAATGTAATTTTTCCATATGCTACCTATTTATGGTGTTATTCAAAAATACTAGTAGTTTGTAATGGAAGAGGTGAAGAAAACAATACGACATTGTGAACAACATCATGGTTGTCGTTACATATTTGAAAATGCATGAAAAATTGTTGGAGCCATTGAAGCTTGGAGTAAAAAACTTATTCTTCACACCGTCTACTCTGAAGTAGACCTCAAGTAAGGCTTCTAGTTTTTAAGGCATCATGCTTTCAATGAGTTTAACCTTCTAAAGGTTGCCTACTTCTAGACATCATAGGTTTCTTATTTGAAAATGCATGAAAAATTGTTGGAGCCATTGAAGCTTGGAGTAAAAAACTTATCCTTCACATTGTCTACACCTCAAGTAAGGCTTCTAGTTTTTAAGGCATCATGCTTTCAATGAGTTTAACCTTCTAAAGGTTGCCTACTTCTAGACATCATAGGTTTCTTATTTGAAAATGCATGAAAAATTGTTGGAGCCATTGAAGCTTGGAGTAAAAAACTTATCCTTCACATTGTCTACTCTGAAGTAGACCTCAAGTAACTCAAGTAAGTATGAAAATCAGAATTACTCCAGGAAACCAAATTGAAGTTTGTCTATTCTTCCAAGTTGAATGAAAAACTACCACTGGTGGCACCATTCTTAGAAAGTTTTGGGCTATGTTATGTAAATAGCCCTTGTCAAAACATATGTAAATTTCTAGTTGAAAATTTCCATACCTTGTGAAATTCATCAATACTGGACATTTTCACTAGTAGACTGAATGCTAGGTCGGTCTTTTGAATATTCTGTTGACATCCTCAAACTTCTAAGTATCTAAGGAATATGGTTTTATTTATCGGATACATTTGGATTTTTTGAAGAAGGTGGGTGATCAATTTCTTCTAGTATATATAATTCATCATTTTACATTTTTTGTTGACGGGCTTTGAGTACGTCTTAGTAATTTTTTATTTATGATATTTCGATATGTAAGTAGACCTGTAGTTCAAATACAATTTTACCAAAATTTAAATTTAAGTAGGCTATTGCTTCAACCTTATGGCATTGCTAGTGTTATAAGTTAATTTTTCTACAGTTTAGCTTGGAACATGAGCCCTTGTAGAATGATAGTCTTGAACATAATCATATTCTTCCAATATATATTATTCATCATTTTACATTTTTTGCTGATGACCTTTGAGTACGCCTCAATAATTTTTTATTTATGATATTTCCGTATGTAAGTATACCTGTAGTTCAAATATAGTTTTTCCAAATTTTAAATTTAAATAGGCTACTGCTTCAAGCTTATGGCAGTGCTGGTATTCTTGTTAATTTTTCTGCAGTTTAGCTTGGAACATGAGCCCCTGTAGAATGATAGTCTGGAACATAACCATATTCTTCCCATATATATAATTCATTGTTTTACATCTTTTGTTGATGGGCTTTGAGTAGGTCTCAATAATTTTTTGTTTATGATATTCCCATATGTAAATAGACCTGTATTCAAATATAATTTTGCCAAAATTTAAATTTAAATATGTTGTTGCTTCAACCTTGTGTCATTGATGGTATTCTATGTTAATTTTCATGCAGTTTCGCTTGGAACATGAGACCCTATAGAATGATAGTCTTGAACATCAGATTGGGCATAGGGAATCCAATGCTCTGTATCTGTGGCTGATAGATTATATTATCTATTGATTCACTTTCTGGTAGTTGCAATATAATTTCTATATTAGCAGATTGGAACTAATCTACATTTTTGCAGTATACCTGAGAGTGTGATTTAAAGGGTTTGTGATAATTTAGTAGGAGATAAGAATGGATCAGTACAAGCGATCACCAATCTATTGAAACAAAAACATGTAGTCAACATGCCCTTGTGGATCACATGTTAAGAGTGGTAAAATGGTTTCCATAACTTTAGTATTACATCATTAAGTTTTCAGTAACTTTTACAATAATAAAATAGTTGTGCATTGATTGTTGTTGCATGACAACTTCGTAGACTTGTGCTACTTTAATAGGATCTAGGAATGGATGGGTGAATGAGTTTTATTGCAGCATAGTTAACTAAAGTTCGATGAGTTATGCCACAACATACTTGAATAAATGAGTTTTAATGACATTCACATCATTAAGATTTCGCTAAATTTTACAATAATAAAATAGTTGTGCATTGATTGTTGTTGCATGACAACTTTGTATACTTGTGCTACTTTAATAGGATCTAGGGATGGATGGGTGAATGAGTATTGTAGCATAGTTAACTAAAGCTTGATGAATTATTCCACAAAGTACTTGAATGAATGAATTTTAATGACGTTCACAAGACCTCATGGTCTAAGAGACCAACAAATAATTATTTTAATGATTGGTCACAAAGTGATTGTTGCATGAATTGAATGGTGACTTGAAAATGACCTCATTTCAATAAGGCATGAGTGCATCATGTGTCAAGAGTGGTAAGTTATATGTTGGCAGTAACTTTTATAGTTATAAAATAGACTTGTGCTAGTTTAATAGGGTCTAGGAATGGATGGGTGAATGAGTTGGATTACAGCATAGTTAGCTAAAGCTCGATGAGTTATGCCACAAAATACTTGAATGAATGAATGAATTTCAATGAAGTTCACAAGACCTCACGGTCTAAGGGACCAACATATAATGATCTTAATGGTTTGTCACAAAGTGATTGTTGCATGAATTGAATGGTGACTTGAAAATGACCTCATTTCAACAGGCCCGTGTGAATCATGTGTCAAGAGTAGTAAATTATATGTTGGTAGTAACTTTTACATTTATAAAATACTCATGTATTGATTGTTCTTGCATGAAAGAAAATTATGATTTAGACCAATCACATTGAAAGAATACTTTACAAAAGCCAAAATGTAATCAACACTGGGTCCCTTACATTTATAAAATACTCATGGATTGATTGTTGTTGCATGAAAGAAAATTATGACTTAGACCAATCACATTGAAAGAATACTTTAAAAAAGCCAAAATGTAATCAAGACTCAGTCCCTTACATCTATAAAATACTCATGGATTGATTGTTGTTGCATGAAATAAAATTATGACTTAGACCAATCACATTGAAAGAATACTTTACAAAAGCCAAAATGTAATCAAGAATGGGTCCCTTAGTGTATTCGAGTGATGTGTTTAGAGGGTATGTAATATTTTAATGGGATCAAATTGTGTTATTTTAGTGGGTGAATGAGATGGATTGCAACATAGTTAACTAAAGCTCAGTGAGTTGTGTATGCTACAAAACACTTATGGAAATCGGTCACGAAGTGATTGTTGCATGAATTGAATGGTGACTTGAAACTGTTGTGATTGTTGCATGAATTGAATGGTGACTTGAAACTTCCTCATTTCAACAGGCCTGTGTGAACCATGTGTCAAGAGTGGTAAGTTATATTGTCAGTAACTTTTACAGTTATAAAATACTTAAAGATTGATTTCTGTTACATGAAAACAAATTATGAGAATACCTCACAAAAGCCAAAAGGTAATAGTGCTAGTATTCCAGTGATGTGTTTGGAGGGTTTGTGCTATTTCAAAATGGTGTACTATAAAATTTGGGTGAATAATTTTAGAAAAAAATGGAAATTTGGGAACCTTCTTTTTGGAAAAAGCATGGAAAATTAGCCCAAAAGAATACCTCACAAATGCCACATTGAAAGAATGCCTCACAAAAGCCAAAATGTAATAGTGCTAGTATTCTAGTGGTGATGTGTTTGGAGGGTTTGTGCTATTTTATAATGGTATACTATAAAATTTGGGTGAATAATTTTAGAAAAAAATGGAAATTGGTGAACTTTTTTTTTGGAAAAAGCATGGAAAATTAGCTCACTAGGAATATTAGCCCCTAAATACCCACATTTTATTACTACCCAATTACAAAAATAAATAAATCAAATACATTACTTAGAACATATGTACTTTACACTCCAACCCATTTAAAAACAAACACAATACTTTCATTTAAGAATGTATCATATGTCCACTTCATATTCCCTTAAAAAAAACTTACTTCGAAAGGCTCCAACCCATTTAAAAACAAACACAATACTTAAAAAAAAACTTACTTCGAAAGGCTCCAACCCATTTAAAAACAAACACAATACTTTCATTTGAGAAAGTATCATATGTCCACTTCATATTCCCTTAAAAAAAACTTACTTCGAAAGGTATCCATTATGTAATAATGCTGAAACACTCAATGTCGTGGCATCTTTATTGTGTTTCAATGTCGTGGCATCTTTATTTCCCAATAATTCATGCACGAATATGAATTCCTATGATACATAGATCCAACATTGAAATGTCCAAAACCTAGGACAAGACCCATCTAAATATTATTTATTTAGGCATCTCTCTCATTGTTCTCTTATTAGTCAATCTGATTCTTTTGGCATTTTCGCTGCATCTATTGGACTTATATTTGTAACCTTCTTGAGTGTTTTGATGAATACCAATGTCTCGCCCAATGCAATGTCAACAAACCATATCAGGTCAAACCATATCAGGTCGATCCCTGATCCCTGTAGGTATAATGTAACGTTCTCTCTTTGAGGCAATCAAACATTCATAAATAACCTATCAACAAAGGGTCGATACACAATATGATATGACTCTAGGGAATAAAAGGTACAGGGATTCAATAACCTATTAAATTGTTTAAGCTTTAACTTTATTTTGTTGTCCAGATTAGTCCTCTGGCCTGACCCAGGTAGTTTCGGCAGTCTGATAATATCTCTGGTTCCAAATTGTCTCTCAACAATGTCTGATAACTGTTAGCATAAAGGCAGCTTGATAATAGCTCTAGTTCCAAATTGTCTCTCAACAATGTCTCGTAACTATTAGCATAAACTATAAAGCGACTCGCTCAGAATTTCTGAGAGTGTTCGAATGACTCTTATAATTTTTTTTAAAGAAAGAAACCATAAAAGAGAAACATGTAAAGAAAAAGTTAAAAAAATGCATAACATGTGCTTAGACTAGCTTCTCTGTGAATTTACAATATGTATATAAAGAAATACAAAGAAAACATCATTTAAAATATATATATAAAGAAATCCAGAGAAAACATTCATTCACTTGGTTGATACGCAACGGAGGAATGAAATGATTCCTTTAGGAATAAAATAATCCTTTTAATAAGATTATATGTGCTTAAGGTTTGCACAAAAATTATATTTTCACGCAAATTATATGAAAATAGGGTTTTGACTCGTAGATGAAAACATTCATTCACTTGGTTGAAACGCAACAAAGGAATGAAATGATTGCTTTAGGAATAAAACAATTCTTTTAATAAGATTATATGTGATTAAGATTTGCACAAAAAATATATTTTCACACAATAGGGTTTTGACTCGTAGATAATTTGTCCCATTATCATACACTGGTTGTGAAATGTAAAGTAATAGACAAAATTACATAGTAAAAAAAAATTGAAGATAGTTAACCGGGATCACAATCCAACCGTGGAACCCGATCTTGTATTTCCATGAATAACCATAATCTAAACAAGCACCCTAGTGCTTTCATTACAGATAAAAAAGGGTAATTAAAAACTACTGAGAAAACATCACTAGTTTAAAACCCTTAGAAGGGTTAGATCCCATTCATGATTAGTATCGCAACAAAGATTAAGTTAACATGAAACCCTGAACCTTCGAGGAAGATCATCGAAAAAAATAATCTCACCAGGTAGAGTCCACCCACATCAAACTTGTAATTACAAAAGACACTGTGATTAGTCAAATAATCATTTAAAATAATAAAAATGAGTCAATTAACATCGCATTATAAAAGGTAGAGGTGGGATTTTTCAGTGTATAATGCTCGAGAGGAGCCTTTCGTAAACCTTGCGAGACAATTAAGGAAGGGAAGACCTCAGTATATTCTTTAAATTAAATAACATGTATATTCCATGGGATTCTAACCCATAGCCGATTTTCACTGATTATCTACCCCCTGTGGCAGTGAGTTTACAACCCTGCCTTAGTTAAAGAAAAGCGTCTGTGCAAAATATAACAAACCACTTCAGGCTTTGGCTCAAATCACAAAAAGCGCATAAATCAGAGTTTTAAAAAAAAATCCAGTACAGGAGGGATTTGTAACCTTACCTTGAAGGACCATCATTATTACCGTGCAAATTCTCAGGGAGCAAGCATCCAGTTCCAGAACCCAATTTACAGGAGCTTCAATGCATCAGGTAAGGGTGGGCAGGAGTGTGACAGAACCCAATTTACAAGAGCTTCAATGCGTCAGGTAAGGGTGGGCTGGAGTGTGACTAGGCCTAATTATGAGTTCTAAGTTAGGCTTAAAACAAGAAAACTGGGTTTAGCATTAAAAAAAGAGGGGCCTTCAGAGACAGAATCAAAGTGGAGAAAAGATAGAAATGTGGAATTATTCATACCCTGGTGGCTGCAACCCATGGTGTAGCAAGTATGGAAGGTAGGAGATTGCAGGTGTAGCAGGTATGGAAGGTAGGAGATTACAGAGCTCGTTGGAGAGGGAAACATGCAAATGAGAGTTGCGTTGGCGGTAGAGATTTGGTACTGGCCTCAACCGAACCCAACCGAACCCATTAATCAGATGACCATTCGATTAAACCCTAGGAATAGTTAACGACGATTTCCTGACAGTTGGCACCTAAACCATCGAGGATGGGACGTACTGCTGTTCTCCAGAGAATGCTAGACGGAAGGTTCCAGAAATGTGACTCACAATAGATTTGCTGCTACTATATCATCGTTGGGCAAGATGAATCTATAGCAAATTACAGCTGCTGGGCAAGATGAATCTATAGCCAGTTACAACCCCAGGCGGTATATTAAGAAACCAACCTTCAGCAGATTTCTTGCTGTCACAACCGCTAGCCGGTCACAACTACCAGATGCCGACCTATCTCAAATCGACGGATAAGTGTAATTCAATTGTCTAACAAAACATCCAACGGTGTATAGTAAGGACAGGTGGGCAGCGGGGGAGTTTTTCTCAGGGGGAAACGCCTTACGGCTTGATAAGAACAAAAACAAGCTATTTTATAATTTCGTGGGATCGGAAATTATATAGTGGTATTATATAGTAAATTGAGCTAATAGATATATAAAAGTTATACCAGTGAAATCATCAAAGCACGACTAAGAATAAGGAAGGAATTCCTTAACCTACGACAAATTTAAGTTGAGGACTGAGATCTAAATCATAACCGAATAACCAAGAAGACTGCTAGAATCTCTTAGAGGGAAATGGTAGCCTAGGTAAGGTTGCTAGAACACATCAGCCTGACATAAAGAGAGCAACCATGAACATGTAAATATTATCTTTTACAGATTGTCCTTACACCTGATAGGAAAGTAAAATAGTGGTGAATAATGACACACATAAAATGATCAGTGAATTAATTTTCCTTAATATAGAACTTGAAAATTGTTGGCAAGATGCAATAAAACATTTATAAGCAGGAATCAAGAAAACATTTAATTTCAATCCCATGAATATAACAGATTTTAAAGATGCTAATATTGTATTTTCTACTATAGGAGCATATACACAACTTCATAGCATGCACAAAAAGGAAAAATGCTAACATGAATTTTTACATACACCAGTTAGGCATTGTCGATTTCAGCAATAACTGTTTAAACCATTGGACTGTTTGAATGTAAGCAAAATATATATATAACAATTTTGGAAGTTGTACACTAAATTTGGGTAAACAAATGGTACATAAATTAAAATTCATGAGGATTCAGTTAATCAATGTCCAAATTAAATAGTAGGCTTACGCTCCCACGACTTTGTGATATTAACCAGATTTATAAGAAAACCAAACAAACAAAAAAGAGGGTTCTATTTTACTTGCAGATATAACTCTGGGAGGGAGAATTCCAAGACGAAAGTTCTCTCCGAAAGTAAACCATGAGGGGTAATATTAAAACCCCTATTTCTTCTCAACTAACTTTACTAAAAATAATCTCAAATCCCGACTATAAAAACTTAATCGACCAAAAGTGTAAGTTTTTGTTGCTTCTTTTTCTTTTGATCAGGGACATTGTCTAATTCCTCTTCATGGTTAATTCTGCCACCATCAATCACTAGATTGTGGCTTCCTTCTGAAGTATCTTCATCTTCGCGTTGATGTTCTTTGTCACCAGCGGCACTGGGGTCAGGACTAGGTCGATAAGCTCAATGGTTATGTCTATTTAAGAAACTCTGTAAGATTCTCTCATGTTCACGCATTATCCTTTCATTGTATGTTCGTAATCGAACAATTTCAACCTGCAATTGTTGAACAGTCTCAGCAGCACACTTGTTTGATTCTATTGTTTTGCACCCACATTCTTGAGGTTGCTTCAAGATTTGGAATAGAATTTGATTTTATTTCCGATTCGGAATAGAATCGGATTCTATTGTTGTACTGGGCAGAAAATGGACTCGGGGCTCCTCTCCTCATCCAGATTTATATGTTTTCTTTTATTAGAATTTGTTGCTGTATAAATCTAGGTTTTCCATGACATAAATGTTTATATACCCACAGTTAAAACAAAATGAGAGCATGTAAATAATTGTGTGTGTATATGAAATTTGCTAATATAACTTTTCTTTTAAGAGCCTGCGATTACATGTTCTTTGTTCTGTGTACATCGTTATCTTTGTCGAGATTGAAATATTGTTAAAATTGAAAACCCATTTTGTATTAAACCTAATCCAGTAAAATATATATATGTTCTAATGAAATTCAAAAAATAAATAATTATAAATTTGTTCACTTAAAATTTAATGATTTAAACTTAATCTCGTAAAATAAATTATCCAATTTTTTTTTATTGAAAAGCTATTAACAACATTATTCCACTATTAGCTGATTAAAAGAATCGAGACCCGTAGATTAAAAAGAGGGCAGTAGATTAAAAACAACACGAAGGATATCACGGTTGAGCGAATTAATTTTCCTTAATATAGAACTTAAAAATTGTTGGCAAGATGCAATAAAACATTTATAAGCAGGAATCAAGAAAACATTTAATTTCAATCCCATGAATATAACAGATTTTAAAGAGGCTAATATTGTATTTTCTACTATAGGAGCATATACACAACTTGATAGCGTGCACAAAAAGGAAAAATGCTAACATGAATTTTTACATACACCAGTTAGGCATTGGCGATTTCAACTATTTAAACCATTTGACTGTTTGAATGTAAGCAAAATATATATATAACAATTTTGGAAGTTGTACACTAAATTTGGGTAAACAAATGGTACATAAATTAAAATTCATGAGGATTCAGTTAGTCAATGTCCAAATTAAATAGTAGGGTTACGCTCCCACGACTTTGTGATATTAACCAGATTTATAAAAAAACCAAACAAACAAAAGAGAGGGTTCTATTTTACTTGCAGATATAACTCCGGGAGGGAGAATTCCAAGACGAGAGTTCTCTCCGAAAGTAAACCATGAGGGGTAATATTAAAACCCCTATTTCTTCTCAACTAACTTTACTAAAAATAATCTCAAATCCCGACTATAAAAACTTAATCGACCAAAAGTGCTATGACTGTCCTAGACCAAAAGTGTAAGGATATCATGGTTGAGCGAATACTTGTTCAATCAGAGAGGAGAGAATATAAACCCATAAAGGAGAAGAGTTTTCATAAAAATGAAAGCAGTAAGAAAGGGCCGGGGGTGGGGGGTGAGAGCGTATAAGAATATACTTTTGAAGTCTTCAAATTCAAAATCGTAAGCCATCCCATCGCCCTGACCTTTAGTTTCTAGAGAAGAAAAGAGAAGAATCAACCCTAAGAATTTACGGAATAAATTAATTTAAAACATAAATTAAATTTAATGAATATCCTTGCGAAAACAGGAGCACCGAAAAGGGACAAAATGGGTAATGCTTCTTCAGAAATTGAGGCTGAATGCAACTGTTAACAAAAACACTCTGATGAATCATTCAGTCGCAAAATTTGTATCTAGCTTAAACCACCAGTAGTTAATGAAGAATAACATGTTCAACAAATTTCAATCTATAGATAAATAAACACGATAGTACCTGATTGTACCCAACAGGTGGGGATATTGACCAGAGAAATGAAGTTTGACCAGAGAAATGAAGTTAGTGCAAGGATTACCCAATAACACATCTGTCCACAACGCTCACAATGAAAACCAAACACATCTGTCCACAACGCTC
Organism: Pinus taeda; assembly: GCA_000404065.3. Classification (NCBI taxonomy): domain Eukaryota; kingdom Viridiplantae; phylum Streptophyta; class Pinopsida; order Pinales; family Pinaceae; genus Pinus; species Pinus taeda. The sequence continues at coordinate 32,121 of APFE031724870.1, forward strand.
ACAGTGAAAACCAAGGAAGAATCGAAACTCTGATACATAAAATAAAATAAAATATATAAATATATATATAATATATATATATATATATATATATATATAATAAGTATATAATTATAATATATATATATTCTTTCTACCTCATATTTATGAAGCAGAATACTCACAAAGGGATTGTGTCGGTTGAACCAGGCGAAATGAAAACTCCTCGAAGGAGCAGCAGAACCCAGAGAAAGAATGTCGACAGGTTTTGAAGTGGGGTTACTTCATAGAGATAAGCTCCAACAGTTGCGCCAAGAAACTCTATCTTGCTGAGCGAATGCCATAACATAAAATGCCTGTTCCTTTTCCATTCCGCCAGTGTCTCTTCCCTTGCCATTGATCTAACGATTGAAATTTGTTTAATCGTCTAACATCTAATCATGTGGTGCACAAAATGACAAGTAGACAATGAGGAAAGTTGATTTCAGAGGGAAACGCCTTACGACGTAATTATTCTGATTGCCTAAAAGAAATTAAAAAATGTATTAGATATACATATGAGTACTTTGACATTGCTGATTCAGTTTGGTGGGAGTCATTTTTCAATAATCAA